>WEDG01006717.1:0-60984 GCA_017591395.1 Schistocephalus solidus | reverse complement strand
TACATCGTCGCTATGTGATCGCCCAGAGTAATTTCAGTTCGAGTTCTTAGGGCAATAACGAACATAAATGTTCTTCAGCAGATCGGTGAGCCACACCTCTATCATCATATTCCTGATCGCAACCGACAAAGCGACGAGCCCGGTTCACAGAGCGTTAGGACTCAAATACCAAAGGCTGCGGATCGAATCCCAGGTGTTCCACACTTGGGATTGGGTATGACTGGCTGATGACGGCTAATAAGCTGTGAAATACCTGGTCTCCTTTGTCTTTGCCGGTTCCACATTATCAACATATGCTAATGTCGGTATGCGAATGCCTGTGAGTACTCTAGTCTGAGTTCCAGGCCACGGAACATAAATGTTTTCTTCAGCAGATCGGTGAGCCAGTACACCTCTAATATCATATTCCCGATCGCAACTGATAGCAACGAACCTGTACTCAATGGTAAACGTCCGACTCAAATACCAAGGCCATGTTCAAATCACAGTGCGCTACACGGATTGTGTATGACATGATGACGGCTAATAAGCAAAAAGCTATTCGTCTCCCCCTTGTCTTTGCCGGTTCCACATTATCAACAATGCTACACGTCGCTATGCGACTGCTCTGTGAGTACTCTAGTCTGAGTTCCAGGGGCACAAACGGGAACATAAATGTTCCTTCAGCAGATCGGTGAGCCACACAATATCATCATATTCCCGATCGCAACCGATCAGCAACGAGCCCGCTGTGGCTCAATGGTAGAGCGTGTCGACCCAAAATACCAAAGGTCGCAGTGGTTCGAACTCCAAGGTGCTCCACACTTTGGATTGGGTCAGGACTGGCCGGATGACGGCTACACAAGCCAGAAATGGCCATTCCGGTCCCCTTTGGTTCTTTTGTCGGTTCCACATTAATAACATATGCTACATCGTCGCCACGCGACTCAGCTCGTGAGTAATACTCTAGTCTCGAGTTCCAGGGGGCAACAACGGAACATAAATGTTCCTTTCAGCAGATCGGTGATTGCCACACTCTATCAATCATAGTCTCGATCGCACCCGACAGCAACGAGCCCGTGGCTCAATCGGTAGAGCGTTCGACTCAAATACCAAAGGCCGCGGGTTCGAATCCTCGGTGGTGTTCCACACTTGGGATTGGGTATGCGACTGGCTGCTGACGGCTAATGCCAGAAATGGCCATTCTGGTCTCCTGTCTCGCCCCATTCCACATAATATCAACACATGCCACAATCGCCGCCATGCGACCGCCCGCGAGGCAATTTCTAGCTCGAGTCTCCAGGGCACAACGGAACACAAACGTTCCTTTCAGCAGATCGGCGAGCCACACTATCATCATATTCCCGATCGCAAACGATCGAGCCACGAGCATTCGTGGCTCAACGGCAGAGCCAGTCTCGACCCAAACACCGTAAACGCGGGTTCGAATCCCAGCGTTCCAACACCTGACTGGGTATGACTGGCTGATGACGGCTACTCAAGCCGTGAAATGGCCATTCCGGTCTCCCTCGCTCTGTCGGTTCCACATTAACAACATATGCTGCACGTCGCCATGCGACTGCCCGTGAGTACTCTAGTCTGGAGTTCCAGGGCACAACGGAACATAAATGTTCCTTCAGCAGATCGGTGAGCCACACACTACCATCATATTCCCCGATCGCAACCGACAAAGCAACGAGCCCGTGGCTCAAATGGTAGAGCGTTCGACTCAAAATACCAAAGGTCGCGGGTTCGAATCCCAGGTGTTCCACACTTGGGATTGGGTATGACTGGCTGATGACGGCTAATAAGCCAGAAATGGCCATTCCGGTCTCCCTTGTCTTTGTCGGTTCCACATTATCAACATATGCTACACGTCGCCTGCGACTGCCCTGTGAGCTACTCTAGTCTGAGTTCCAGGGCACAACGGAACATAAATGTTCCTTTACAGCAGATCGGTGAGCCACACACTATCATCATATTCCCGGATCGCAACCGACAAAGCAACGAGCCCGTGGCTCAATGGTAGAGCGTCTCGACTCAAATACCAAAGGTCGTGGGTTCGAATCCCAGGTGTTCCACACTTGGGATTGGGTATGACTCGGTTGATGACGGCTAATAAGCCAGAAATGGCCATTCCGGTCTCCCTTGTCTTTGTCGGTTCCACATTATCAACATATGCTACACGTCGCTATGCGACTGCCTGTGAGTACTCTAGTCTAGTTCCAGGGCACAACGGAACATAAATGTTCCTTAAGCAGATCAGTGAGCCACACACTATCATCATCATATTCCCGATCGCAACCGACAAAGCAACGAGCCCGTGGCTCAATGGTAGAGCGTCTCGACTCAAATACCAAAGGTCGCGGGTTCGAATCCCAGGTGTTCCACACTTGGGATTGGGTATGACTGGCTGATGACGGCTAATAAGCCAGAAATGGCCATTCCGGTCTCCCTTGTCTTTGTCGGTTCCACATTATCAACATATGCTACACGTCGCTATGCGACTGCCTGTGAGTACTCTAGTCTGAGTTCCAGGGCACAACGGAACATAAATGTTCCTTAAGCAGATCGGTGAGCCACACACTATCATCATATTCCGATCGCAACCGACAAAGCAACGAGCCCGTGGCTCAATGGTAGAGCGTTCGACTCAAATACCAAAGGTCGCGGGTTCGAATCCCAGGTGTTCCACACTTGGGATTGGGTATGACTGGCTGATGACGGCTAATAAGCCAGAAATGGCCATTCCGGTCTCCCTTGTCTTTGTCGGTTCCACATTATCAACATATGCTACACGTCGCTATGCGACTGCCTGTGAGTACTCTAGTCTGAGTTCCAGGGCACAACGGAACATAAATGTTCCTTAAGCAGATCGGTGAGCCACACACTATCATCATATTCCCGATCGCAACCGACAAAGCAACGAGCCCGTGGCTCAATGGTAGAGCGTTCGACTCAAATACCAAAGGTCGCGGGTTCGAATCCCAGGTGTTCCACACTTGGGATTGGGTATGACTGGCTGATGACGGCTAATAAGCCAGAAATGGCCATTCCGGTCTCCCCTTTGTCTTTGTCGGTTCCACATTATCAACATATGCTACACGTCGCTATGCGACTGCCTGTGAGTACTCTAGTCTGAGTTCCAGGGCACAACGGAACATAAATGTTCCTTAAGCAGATCGGTGAGCCACACACTATCATCATATTCCCGATCGCAACCGACAAGCAACGAGCCCGTGGCTCAATGGTAGAGCGTTCGACTCAAATACCAAAGGTCGCGGGTTCGAATCCCAGGTGTTCCACACTTTGGATTGGGTATGACTGGCTGATGACGGCTAATAAGCCAGAAATGGCCATTCCGGTCTCCCTTTGTCTCTTTGTCGGTTCCACATTATCAACATATACACGTCGCTATGCGACTGCCTGTGAGTACTCTAGTCTGAGTTCCAGGGGCACAACGGAACATAAATGTTCCTTAAGCAGATCGGTGAGCCACACACTATCATCATATTCCCGATCGCAACCGACAGCAACGAGCCCGTGGCTCAATGGTAGAGCGTTCGACTCAAATACCAAAGGTCGCGGGTTCGAATCCCGGTGTTCCACACTCTGGGACTGGGTATGACTGGCTGATGACGGCTAATAAGCCAGAAATGGCCATTCCGGTCTCCCTTTGTCTTTGTCGGTTCCACATTATCAACATAGCTGCACGTCGCCATGCGACTGCCTGTGAGTACTCTAGTCTGAGTTCCAGGGCACAACGGAACATAAATGTTCCTTCAGCAGATCGGTGAGCGCACACACTACCATCATCATTCCCTCGATCGCAAACCGACAAAGCAACGAGCCCGTGGCTCAATGGTAGAGCGTTCGACTCAAATACCAAAGGTCGCGGGTTCGAATCCCAGGTGTTCCACACTCCGACTGGGTATGACTGGCTGATGACGGCTAATAAGCCAGAAATGGCCATTCCGGTCTCCCTTTGTCTTTGTCGGTTCCACATTATCAACATATGCTACACGTCGCTATGCGACTGCCTGTGAGTACTCTAGTCTGAGTTCCAGGGCACAACGGAACATAAATGTTCCTTAAAGCAGATCGGTGAGCCACACACTACCATCATATTCCCGATCGCAACCGACAGCAACGAGCCCGTGGGCTCAGCCTGGTAGAGCGTTCGACTCAAATACCAAAGGTCGCGGGTTCGAATCTAGTGCGTTCCACGCGGGACTCTGGGTATGACAGGACTGGCTGATGACGGCCAATAAGCCAGTAGGAAATGGCCATATCCTGGTCTCCTTGTCTCTTGCTCGGTTCCACATGATCAACATATGCTACACGTCGCTATGACGACTGCGTGAGATACTCTAGTCACGAGCCTCCAGGGCTAACAGCGGAACATAACATGCCTTCCTTATAGCGAATCAGAGAGCCACACACTACCATATATATATATATATATATCTTGCTATACATATATATGATGACGATGCTCACCGATTCGCTTAAGGAGCATGCATGTCTCGCTGTGCCCTGAGCTCAGACTAGAGCCCTAGGCAGTTCACTACAGCGACGTGTAGCATAAGTGATGGAATGGGACCGACACTTCAGTAAATGTTCAAGAGACTGTTGTGGAGCAGAACTAGCGCATCCGTGGAGCAATAGCAGGCCGTCATTACAGCTATTATTTCTGTCAGAATATCTTCTAGTTTCCCTATCCGCCCTCGATCTTGCACCGCTACCGATCTGGAGGCGTCGACGAGGAGGTCTACTCAAGACCTGGCTTGATACGGTTCGGCAAGACACAGAGGCGGTGCTTGGATCTTTGGTATTCGGCGTCTGTCCTTGGAGAAAAGAATGGGTTGAACTGTCTAGGTCTGCTGCCGCGGATCGTAACCGGTGAAGAGGTACAATCCGTAACATCATCGAGGTCGGCTAGATCAGGCATGATCACAGCCGTAGCAAGTGCAAGTAAGCAAAGGGGCTCACGATGAATGGAATCGGACGTCGTGGCAGGCGATAAATCAGCCGACACTCAGTTGCTGGTGGGCATATGGCCTTCCCGAATGCTCCACACTGTAGATACCTGTTTGATGTATCCACGCCGAGCTTGAAACCCTTTTTGGTTAGGTCTCGTCATCGGGTCACACTGTAATACCTCTTGAGAACGATAACGGCAAGGACCTTTGCAGAAAGCGATGTTATGTAAGCTCGCAAGTTTCGTCTCACTTTCCCTCCTGTAAACAGACACATGGATGATTGTTCATCAGTCATCACGAACGAGCTCATCTCCCACGCATCTCCAATAAACTCATGGAGCCGGATCGCCGTAGTGCCAGAACAAGACTTCGGCGAGGGTGCTATCCGCTCCTGTCGCTTTATTGTTACGCATCGTCTGTATTAAATCAGTAATTTCTTCCACTTAAGGAGGATTATAAGACAATATATAGGCTGGAGAAGGATAAAACCCCGCTGTCAATCAGACACGAGCTGGATATTGAAGTTGGAAAGGGGCTCGAGATGATCGCGCCTGCGCACGACCTTGACCGATTTGTCGGTAATTTAATCTTCACTCACGTCGCCAACAGAATCACCCAGTTCAGAGGACGAAGCTCTATCCTGATTAATAACTAGTTGGAGACATCGGCGTTTTGACTTGTGCTACGTAGGTTGCCACTCCATCCCAGTAATTTTTGAGATCGTCTCCAGTCTAATTTGCCGTTATCTTCCGAAATGATTAGAAGCAATCCCCGTTGCGGGCCCTAACTTTGACTGTCTGGGTTGCCAACCGTATGGCTTTTGACTTTATTCAGTCATTCTGGCGTTGCTGAGTGAGTCCGAGAATTCTCTCATTTGCAACTCTGACCCATAACTTCAATGATGACTAGTTTCTACCGCCGTCTTCCTCTCGCGTTACTGGACGAGTTTACATATCGCTGCTCAAAGCCTTGGTTGTGTTGAGTTGTCATGGTTTTGTGATACCAAAGCGTCTTGCACGAGACATGGTGGTACGAATGAAAGGTGAACTCGGGCGTGTGATTGAGCGAGAATATAATCTGATTAATAGGCCTTGCTAGTTTCGGCACCACGCATCCATCTGCTTTAACGGACAATACTTCAAAACGGACTATAATGTAGTCCGTCTGGCTTGCCGTATAATCATCCTTTGAATACCAGGATCAAAGACGCTGAGAGAGTGATGCTGAAGACGTGTTTATGACCAGTCGGTTCTGGTCAGCGCAGTTTAACATTGTCTCATCGGCGGTCAAACTTAATGTGGACAATTAGGTGATCTTTTGAAACGTCGCCTGACACGCTCCAGCCATCCCAATTGGCGTCAATAATCAGCAGTTCACGGTGAGGAGGTCTTACAGTTGCGTGTGGGTTTATTTATTGACTGGTTCTCATGCCGGTGATGCATTTTCCGCCTCTTGTGATAGAACAATCGACATCGTGACTATCAGAATTCGTGTGGATAGCCGGGGGATTTAACACCTAGGATCCTAACTTATCCAGAGCTCGAGTCGGAGATTGTGACTTCGGAAAAGTGGCAAGCATCCACGTCGTATGGATGAAGACTCACGCCCTCTGGCCTTCGGTACCAGGGCCGAAGCACTTTCACAGATTCCAGCATCCATTAACAAGGGTCCGTCCCTGTTTGAGTCGTCCAGTTATCACTGAGCCAGGATTGCGGAGAGTGTCGGTTTCGTCAAACGCTGTTGCAGGGCTTGCAAGACTTAACTCCGACATTTTCATAAGTTATCTTAGTTTGATTCCCTAACATTATTTTCACCTGAAGGAAATATGACCATTTCGTCGCTTAGTAACCGTTCCGAATAAATTTGCGATTTTCGCATTGTCAGTCGCATTTTCCTTTTTGTAGGGCTGTTACATCTGTGCCTGTCAATCAGGAAACGAGGCGACCATAGCTATAACAAATGAGAAGAAGTAGTCGCTATTGCTCGAACAAAAATTGTATTCGCCTGACGCTTCGTATTCGCGAGGAAACCCATAATCCGGAGAGCATCGGGTACGGATAAATCATACACACGGAATTACAGTATTTATAGGATGCATTCGTTATAGTACCGCATACCTATGACAATTAACGGCTCCTCTCTTCATCCAGGATGGTTGCACTTTTGTGCGATACTTGCTTGATGGCTGGCATTCGAGATGTTAATCTCCAAAATTTTATCACCTGTGTTGGATGTTGGCTCGGCCATTGGCGTTGGAACCAATCCTCGCCTGCGCGCTGCTCAAGTGGCTAACTACTTTGGACAAACCAAGCCGCAACACCGAATATGGAGCGGGTTGTTCATTGCGCTTCTTTATAGAAAGGGAGCCCGTGAAACATAAATCAAGTAGCTCGCGACTCAAGCGATTATCACCCCTCGCGAGAATTTCAGCCTCGCCCAATTTGGAGGTGTGACCGGGTTCCGTCGAATGAGCTGCGATCTGGCAGTTGACGTCATTTCTCCACATTGCTTCGGCCTGTTCAGCCATTCGCTTCCAAATCAGTCTTCCCGTTCCTCCAATATAGTTACCTTGCCTGCAACGTCACCAGATCTGACAAACGACTTAAGCCGTGTCTTGCCGTGGAAGTTGTGATCCCAGCCATTGATGCCTAGTGGTTGCCTACGGTCTGCGTGCGACCCGAACTCCAGGTGGGACGAGAAGGCGGCTGACGACCTCCGAGACGTTCCTGACGTACACTAGTTTTTGCTAAAAGTTGGGGTCAGTGCGATTCAGTCTCTGGTCTCATTTGCTTATGCACTGTTTGGTGAAGTGGCGTGGGTAGCCATATTCTCTGAACAGCTGTCGAGGGTATTGTAATTCGGAAACCTTGTCTTCTGCTTCACTGCAATGCGTCACAACACGCCGATTTAGCGTCATTCCACAGCTGCATTTTTGACTTATTGGGAGCTTGCTTTGTTTTGAGGTTCAGTTATTGCGTCGTATTTGTAACTTTCCTGACACCTATGGTATTTAGGTGGACACATTTTTTGCGGCAGATGAGGGTATAAAGGAAGGCCAGCTGGTTGTTTTTTCCTCCTCCATCGTCATTTTTATGTCCGGAAAGTCGTTGTTGAGACTTTTTGAACCTTGGCACCTCATCTCTTCTCATGAATATGAAGGTATCAAACCCATACCAAACCCAGAATTTTGGTCTATGGTGTTGGAAGACCAGTGACTGGCACCGTTTTAGGACTGCGTCAGCTATGAGTCCCGTAATAGGCGAACCCATTGTTCCCTTCAGCTGCTCGTAGATTGTTCCTTCAACCCTAAAGTACGTCCTGAGCCAGAACTTCGGGAGCTGAAGGACTTGGGCGTGTCCGAGAGGCTTTTCCGTTTCATTGTATTTGCTTTGTAGGAGTAGTTTAACGGTTTCGATGGCCAGATACTGGGGAATAAAATTAAATAAGGACCTGCTAGGAAGAGCAAAGAGTCGAGTTCCAGGAAGTAGTCGCATAGAAGGAGACTATCACTTGAACAAGAGCTTTCTTAGGCTGACGTTTCTGGTTCTCACTTGAATCCATCATTAAAGACAGTAATAGAATCCCCCTTATCTGATTCTATCTCTGGTGATGGATTCGAGTGAAAATCCGAAACGTCAGACTAATAGAGCTCTTGTTCCAAAGAAGGACTTAACATCAAAATATACTACGACCTCGTTTGGTAAGAGACTTATCCTTTTAACTTCCTTCAAGAGTTATGTTGATGAACAGACTGTTTTACCGACTCAGTGGTCAGGAATTTTAGACGCCAAAACAACCAATTTGTCATTTCATACGCTGAAGTGCCTTCAACCCATACGATGGGCTGGAGAGGAGCGCCATCCTTGTGCACCTTGGGAAGGCCATTGTAGTAGCTAAGTCCGTTTCTTGGGCTTTCGTCCTGCATCGTCATCGATCGACATTATTGTACCTGACTTCTCCATTGCCAACAGCGTCGCATTAATTTCGTGCGTCAGCGCGTTTACTGAGTTGGGTTGGTATGGGATATGAAATTTGCGATCCTCCAGTAAATTTTCGACCTTCTGAATGTAGTCTGTTCTGTACAATGCGATGCTGGCATATCCCCTGTCCGCGGGCACGATGATGCTGCAACTATCTCTGAGGATGGGTTCGATAGAGAATCCGGAACGTCATATCAATAAGCACCATGTTCCAGTGATCGCATCTTCTTCTTCTGAACTGTTTGCTGGAACTATCCTGTTCACTTCTGTCAGCTATTATGACAGTTCCTTGAGTTCCCTTAGTGTATCTCATTCGACTTTTGGGAAGTATTTCGCGCGCCCTGTGAGCCATAAGGAGGGTGACAACTGCTACGAATGCTGAGCCGTCCCTTAACCCCCCACACCAACAACTTCAATCCTACCCGTGCAAAAGTAGGTTGTGGCGCTTTCGTGAGCGGCCGTCTTTGCAGTTTGTGCATGGGACACTGCTGCCTTATTTTCGCGTTTGTTCGTTGAAGGCATGCCATTCTCTTGATCTGAGTCTATTTATGTTTTATAAAATTTAGACGGAGGATGACATCCTATTGAAGGACGAGCTGGACAAGCTTCGTGATGATAACCCTGAACAGTTCAGAGTTTGGTACACTGTGGGGAGCCCGCCGTCAAGTAAGTTTATCCTTCACACTTTTTATCGTGTCAAAATGCGACTGTTTATCTTTTTCCTGCTTCTGAATGCTTTGGTACGATCAAGAACTACCCTCTAAATACATAACCTGCCTCCATAGGCGTCCGGAGTCCACATTGTATGCAAATACGTACACTAAAATGTGTTGCTAATAAGCGTCTTCTGTGTTCCATTCTTGAAGAAAATTAGCATCAAATGTCAGTTTTTTTGTCGTTGTTCAGTAAAAATCATCTGCAATGGTTGTTGAAAAGCTGTCTCAGCTGTTTTCTAAAATAGAAGAAACCTTCATAGTGTATTATTGGGCTTTAGCCCATTCTATTCCTCCAGCAACGAGGTATCGTCTGCGTTCTTTTATCTTTATCCTGAAGCATTCAACTCTGTGATTCTCGTCAATGAAGTACGAACCCAGGAATAAAACTCCGAATGTCTATTTTAGCCCAAAGTAGGTGAAACAAAAGAGATGCCGGTAATATTTTAACCCTTAATGGTAGTGTATTAGTGCAGCCTTCGTTTTCCCGACAAGGTTTCTGGTCACTTCTTGGCCGTTGCTACCTAGTTTCAGAGAATTCCAAAGACTCAAAGGCAGTTTTAAACGACTGTCTTGTCTGCAGTGAAGTTATTCATTTCATGCTTTTTGCCTGTCCATAATTTTCAAAAAGGGCAGAACCTTCTAAAGTATTACGACCGATGCGAAAATTACTCATCTTCTTGGGTAACGGCATATTGCTATGGCTTTTGTTTCCCATCTTCAGACTGGCCTTATGGTGTCGGGTATGTGGATTCGCGCATGATGGAGGAGCACATTTTCCCCGCAGGCCCTGACTCCTTTGCGCTCATTTGCGGTCCTCCGCCCATGTTGCAGTCTGCCTGTATACCTAATCTGAAAGCCATTGGCTACACCCCTGACATGTACTATGCCTTCTAAAACCCGGAGAAGATGTGGGGTTTTCGATGTTTTCTCAATGAGCTGGTTGAAGCTTTCGCAAAACACAAAAGCACTTTCATTTTTTAGCTACTTTGTCCACTTTCTTGACCCCATGAAGGTCGCCAGCCGCCCTTCCTATTTCAAATTTCTCGTGTTTAGTCTGCTTTCAACTTCCAACTGTCTCATGTAGCTTTTTACGAGTATGCAATTGCCTTTTTGGTTAATGATCATGTGACAACTGTACTTGCCTTAGATGGACGCACCCCTTTTTTCTTCTTCTTCTTTCCTGTATCTTAACTCCTTGCTCTAAGGAGTTTATATGCATCATTTCTGGCGCAGACGTTGCCTATTGTTTTGCCCACGGAAGCATAAGCTGCCGGGTGATATTTCCACGGATCGATGCTTTTAGCCAAAAGCGGATGGCAAACTGGGCACTGTTTCTGGTCCTGCACCCGAAACTAATTAGTGAATTTAGCGTTCAAGTTTTATCCTGGATAACTTATTATTCATATAACCGCCGTCATACTTGATTATTTATTGATTAATAGATAGATTTAAGGTGAAGTAAGATTTTGCTGCTGTGTCTGGGATTCGGATTCAAACAAACAGTAAACATCCACGTTGTTATGATGACAGTACACTCCGAGACGTTGGATGGGAACGTTGGGGAACGTTCGTACTTTCTATTTTCCATTATCAGGGTTCCGCCCACGATTAACTGGGCCTTGTTTCAATGGCCTCTTCTGGATCCATTGAACTCGAGTTGCGGAAAGCATTCATCGCCCCATACTGTTCGGCCGTTTGTTTTTACGGGAATCGTCGGTACACTGTAGTCCCTGACAGCCTCCGGTGCGTTTATTCGGCGTTTTTTAGTGTTATGGATTGATGAAGCTTGACTGCAGGGTACTTAGAGCAATCAGCCGTGTTTATTGGATGTTCGCTGTCACCCTGACAGGGTGCTATCGTAGGATTTTGCAGTCTGTGTGCGGGATCAGCCCTGTTAGCCGCTGCTGGCCCATGAGTGATTTTTTGCCAGGCGTAAGGGCGAGAATTCGTTGGAAGCCGTTCCACCATTATCCACTCGCGGACGTGACACAAACCATAGCAGCTAGTCCGATGGGCAGACCCATCTAGTGGCAAAGGTTAACCTTCGAAATTTTGCTCCAGTGGATGCTTACATCGTCTCCGCTGTCACTAATTTCTTGTTTTGTCACATTTGTAATAGACTCGTAAGTACCCAAGCATCCCAGTTCACTGTAGGATCGAACGTCGTGAAAAAAAATAGGAAGGGGAAGTTTCGTCTCTGGGTTTGTTTTAGTCCTGATCAACAAGGCTGTTCGATTTCTTTCCGTATTCATTATTATGATACTGTTACTAAACCTGGTCCATCCGGCTTCCCCCTCGGCATGGTGCTAAACTGTTGTCATGCCTCGTGTCATAGGATAGGTTGTAAAAGCCCGCTACAAGCTAACAGTGGACCCACACTCAAGTACTTAAGCGGCTGCCACTAGGACGAAGTTCTTGCATGAGCTCCTCAGATGCTGGCGATTTCTTACACCTATTAATTTTTACGTCAACTGTACCGGAAGACCGCGGCATCTCAGGTCAGGCCAGACTCCTTTTTCAAGATTATTCCTGCATATGTGGCTGATTCCCTAGATTGGCCTTCATTTATCAGTGCCTGCCGAATTGAGCTAGTGCCACAGCTAGCAGTTGCCCTTCAGGCTGCCTGTTTTACATTCCACCGAAGTTCTGCGTGGATAAGACTTTAGGACACGGTCATGTTTAAGATTATGGCTACGTTTTGGGTTCATTTTAGGGCTATCGTTTTGGTCAGAAAACGGAAATGTTTAACCTTCCCCCAATTATGCACAGGGTCACCTTTATTACTTTGGCAGGTTGTACCTATTCCCTTGTTCTGTTTAGCGGGTGATATATGTAATCCTTACCAATATTTTTCTTTATAACAAGGAGATACGACAGCAATAACAGTAAGTGAGCTTATATTAAATATCATGGTCATGTTTATCGCCTGTTTTGTTCCGTGCACGGTCAGGGTTGTAAGCAGCTTCGAAGCTGATCACCTTCGTGGTAACGGAAACCAGTTCAGATGGGAGTTTAGAAAAAACAAGTTGATAACTTGTGGCGCCTAGGATGCATGTGTTGAAATGCTATGAGTCGACCACGAGAAGTTGCCCAAATCGAAAGTTAGGGTAGACGGAAATAGCAGGCTAGTCTTAACTCTAAACGGTAGAGTAAGAGCAGCCCAGGAGGCAGCGATAACAAATAGTTCGTTCAACCCCTCGAGGCAGCCGTCACTGACGTTGTTCGCACGAGGTGGCGGGGCATGCGCCTGAATCGTGTCCGACTGCGTCCAATCACCGAAGACCGGCGCGTCACGGTGCCCGCAGGCCGAAGGCGGTACAAGCAGGCAGCTGGTAAAAGGTTTCGGTCACTGTTACCACGCCGAGTAGACCACCATAGTGGGGAGTTGTGGAAGTCGCTAAAATGCGACTGGGTTCCTCAAAAAAAGACGGATCCCCGGGGTGAGTAATTGGTCGGAATTGCTCCTTGGCCCCCTCCCCCGTCAGAACACAGGACTAGGACCTCCCACCATTTATGACAGTTCGACCGTCGATTTCGACGTGGTCCACCGTATGCTCCACACCAGGTGGTGCAGGGGCGGTGACTTGCGCGTGAATTAATTTTAAGTGCTAGTAGCCTTGCGTTGCAGCTACCGCGCTCTCTCCTCCTCCCCCAACTGAGCCCGGTGTCAAGACAGAGTCAAGAACACCGAAGATGGGAGAGGGCGCAGGTGGCTGGCGTGGCCGGAGCCGCCTCTGGGTGTACCACCACACCTGACTCGGATCCCACGGAGTGGGAGTGCCATAAAGGCCACAATAAGAAGGAGCCATTGCAGCCTGACTCTCAGTCCGCTAGTCAGCCTCTCCACACAAAACACACATTGGGCTGACCACGCGATCCGAGTTATCCCGTCAGTTGACAACCTTCCAAGCCACGGCTTTTAGCGCACCGTGATAGTTTCAAGCGCGTCAGATTTGTATAGTCAGGAAAATGCGCTGAACCGTTGACCTTACTCTCTCCCCCACCCACACAATCAGACCACCGTCCGAGCCAGTCAGTTGTCTGATGTGGGAGTGGGCGCATTGGCTGACGGGTCGGCGTACCGGTCTTCGCACGCCACAGCACGACCTGGCCCCCATAATGCACACAACAGGATTCACTCAATCAGGGGATATGGAGGAGCCATCGCCGTCTGACTCCCAGTCCACTGGTCAGCGACTCGACACATACACTGGGCCGACGGCGTGGTCTGGTGTAAGCGTCAGATTGGCAGCCTTCCAAGCCACGGTATCTAGGGAGACCGTGATTTTATCAGGTACATTATGATGATTGTGAGGGTGTTGTCTATGTATTAGTGTAGATGGTGTGCGCTGATGTGGCTTAGCCTCTGGTGGTTTACCACAGGTTGTCGTGGAGGCGCATGTGTCCTAATAGGCCCATGCAGTGTGTAAATGTGCGGGAGCAGTGAGGGCAGTGGAGGCGGGCACGGCGAGTGTATGTCGGAGCCCCAGGCACTGGTTCACCAGCCTCCGTGCGATAGATTCGCAGGTGACCGACCAGGCCTATGCGTGAGTTGAAGTTGTGGGCAGGAGAAATCGGTAGAGGCTGGGAGGATGTCATTCATGGAAGTCTGGGTGACAGTGGCGTTAAGAATGGCAGGAGCGGAGGGTGTGCATGATATGTCGGTATTGCGGTGAATTCCTCTGTCATGGATGCGCAGGTGACCGAATAGGCCCATGCGATGAGGGAATGCACGAGGACAGTGGAACAAAAATTTCTAGGCTGCTAGTGTGAGTGGACTCACCCGAGCAACCTGGAGGGTATGGCGAGGGGGATTAGGACGGGGGGTATTGTTGTTTGTTTGAGTTTTACGACATCGTATTTTGCGATCCGCGGCCGGCTGCAGAAGAAATGATACCCAGCATTTGTTTAGGGCACCTTTTCTAGTCCCTTCCTACGCGAGGAGGCAAGAGTGCTGTCCCTAAATAGGGCTGCTCGGACATCCCAGACGGCTGCCGAACTCCACTATGGGTCATGGTTTTGTTTTAGTGGGAGAACGACCCGAGTTACCCTGGGCCGCCTACGGGTTGATGTCGCCCCCACCGTAGGACTTTTTGAGAGGGGGGAATTTCGGAAGTCAGACATACCGGGTGTGGAGGCACACACAACACCGGAGACCCTCGCCTGGTTTAGCCCGCCGGTCGTGATGGTTGCCCGGGTGTGGCCACTGGGAAAAACGAACTTCGAGGAGCCACAGGTGAAAGTTGGGTACCAGTTAGAGGCGGCCACAGGAGCATTCACCACCTGTAGGAGACAAATGGAGCGACCGAATGCTATCTGTGTGGTGCTACCCCTAGCTAGTACCCCTACACCCCCTCCCACCATGTAATACAGGTGGCCTTGCGGTTAATTCCAGGAAGGTTTCATATTCCCGTTTCCTAACTCAAACCTCAATGATAACCCTAAACCAAATTTCCTTATAATTTAGCACAATTTCACTTGTATAAGGGGTGGTTCCTGTTCGCATGTCCCACAGACGGAGGAGGAAGGGTGAGGGCTCCATGTAAGCACTCCCTACGGAGTACATAATTATGCACCTGGTGATTAGTTTTCATGCAGGACTGCTGTGCGCTTCATTGATGGTGGCTGTTTCCTGACGGTTTGCATGCTGGCGCACACGGCAAGTCTACGCTTCTGTGAGTGAATGAGTGCACTTGACCCAGTGAGTAAGCTGCCGGATTAGAATGTTGCTAATTAAAGGGTAGCCATTTTACGCGTCACCTGATTTTAGGTCGTACGTCTTACACATGTAGTTTCTGAAAAGCGTGCGTCTATTTGGTTTGAAGGACAACTTAATCGTTTGAGGTCATGAGCCTCGGGGTGCTCGGTCTAAACATGCCAGGGTAAAAGATCATCGGATTATCGACCAGGCTAAAAGTTGGTGCTTTTTGGAGCGCTTAGGTCAACATGCTCACCCACGCATGCAATATTGTGCTTGAATAATGATGAGTACAGATGGGTCTCTAGGGCCGAATTCTTTTTTGCATTAGGCCTAAAAGGGTTTCCAAAGGCTTGTGTCCCACACCAGCCGCAACTGTTGCTGACAGTCAATCAATTTGCTCATCTTCAGTCCAATTGGCTCGGATTTGCCTCCGGTGTGTGATGAGTGAGAGAGAGAGAGAGAGAGGGGGGGTTGCGCTCTGGTGAGCGCCTCGAAACTAAGGGGATTTTTCCTGCGGTTTGCTCGCCCATTTTCTGGTAGCCATTTTTAGTAGCATTGTAATTATAGCTTTAACAAAGGCTCAGCTATTTTACCAGAATTTTCCATCTTTTACAAACTCAAAGCATTGAATTTTATCCAGTTCATCTAAATCCGTGTCCCATTTGGATGGTAGCTCTGAGTTTTGTGAAAATTTGGGTGAAGAGAAGACAGCTGAATGAAGAGGACTGTTTGAGCCCCGGAAATTTAACTTTATCCCTTGACTGTTGGTTTCGATCAGGAGCCTAGCATCCGGTAAAGGCCAACTGTAACAAAATGCAAAGTATTATCGATGTGTCACATCAGTATCACGCCGATTGCTCGCGTTCTTGTCAGTGCGCCAGGTTTCATTCAATCTAAGCCTCTCTGCACGTTACTCGGGCGATTATGGTTGTACAATGTAATTAAGGGAATTATTTGTCTATCGCGGCATAACTCATTTGTTCCGTTGTAGATGCGTAAGAGGATGAGAACCAGGCCTATATAACTGACGCCTCCAACGTAGATGCCGCGCGATTGGGAGTGTTAGGTTCAACTTGCAAGACACCAGTTGCGAACACCAAGCATCAAACCGGGGGGATTTAAAATTTCCACATGTGAACCTTCATAAAAAAAGAAGTTCCTTCTGGAAGCCTCTTTTCAGCGGGTACAGAGTAAACTAGTCCTTTTCATATAAACTTAGCTGATACGCCAACAGCCACAGGATTCCGCTGCAGTCAGTTTGATGGATGTTCAAAAAAACCAGGCTCCTCTCTATCCGAGTTTCTGGCTTTCAACCTGTCGTCCAATGTCATTAAAAATAAGTAAACCAATATAGACTTGAGACAGACTCATTTGGGGAAATTTAAATTCCCACGACCTGAACGCTGATTTTGCAAGGAGTTTTCCTTCAAGTGCTCACAGATTATTATAAACCTGGATGGTCAAATTCCATTGCGAGAGTTGAGGGATTGACTGTGTGGCCATCCACTTCAGTGATGGCTTGTAGCAGGCCCCCAAGTAGGTGAACCGGCAAATTGATCGATCGCATTTAGGTGTCAGCACCTCTTGCCATTACAAGAGTGACAGGCGAGCACGAGGCGTGCGTCTGTGTTCTGACCTATCAAGTGGCAACTTTATTTACTCGTTTTCGTAGGCTAAGCAATTGTGTACACAGCTCTTATTGTAGAGCAGACTGGCTACATGTGCATTGCGCTCGACGCATAGATAACCAATACAAATAGTCGGCACTAAATAGCCATCCTCGACCATCAAGTAATCGTTACAGGGAAATCCACTATAAGATGTGGTCTGCTCCCGCCCTCCCCCTTAAAAGGAAGGAGTTAATTCCCCAACTCATCCTATAATTTTAAACGCTGCAGATTCTCGCAGCCATGTGTGCCTCCTAAACCGGCTGCGTGGTAGATGCGCTGAACCATCATCGGGGCCAAATCAAGGTGTGGCAGACGTTATTCTTATTTGGGATGAACTCCCATAACGAATGCTGCCCATGGGGGTGCGTGTGCCAACCATGGGCACGCGTAAGTGCAGGCTCATACCGCACCCCACTCTCCCGCTCCGCGGGAGGTGCTTCATCTGCGCCCTCACCCGCCTCCGGTCTTCTTGACCATGTCTTCACACAGGGAACAGGTCGGTAATGGATAGGGCGTGCGGTAGATGCAATGCAAGTCTACCATCACTTAAAACTAATTTGCTCACAAGTCACCGTCCCTGCACCACCCTTCTGTAGAGCATACGGTGGACAGCATCGGACTACGACGGTCGAACTGACGTGTGTGCGTCGAGTGACTTCATCGGGGACGCACTGATTGGGTGCGCACCATGCTCAAGAAACCTATCAGTGAAGGTAATGAGCTAGCGCAAAGCCTCTCCGTTGTGTGTTGAGCAGGTGTCGAGTCGAGGAAATCCAGGGGTGAACCTGCGATGTGTGCTGATTCACGCCCCCAAACAAAACAGACAGGCATATGAAGTCCTCCTAAAGCTTCGCGTTTGCACATGAGTAACTGTGCCTTCTGCGGTTGCGCCCAACCTGAAAGCGTGCAAATATGCCAACACGAGGTGCGTAGAGAACATCGATCCACACTTGCAATGAGGAGCGAGCATTGTCATAACAACGCGTTTCTCAAAATACAATTCCGGAACAAGAGCATAATCATTCGTAAATGTGGTACGGAACTGCAGTGAACTTACTACCGAAGAAAAGTGGTCTGGTTGTATAATCTGGAGAATAATTTATCAGAGGATGAATACACTGAAATTGTATATAAACTAAAAAACCATTGTAACCCTAGATCGGAAGTACACTTCAGACGCCGTTCGGTTGGCAGAATTAGGAATATTTTCTCACCAGATAACGCTGAAGCAGAGTTAGTGGGAGCCCATAGCTAAGTTGGAGAGAGAGAAAGAGAGAGGTACGCTTTATATTAAAAGTGTAATTCCAAAATTTTCAGCAAAATACGATTGTGTTTTTGTGTGACCGTCGAAACAGGACACGGGAACGGGAACCACCGACAATGCATACGGTTTTCGCCACATCCGTGGGAAATTGCGTCAAGTATTTAGATGAATGTTAGGGTTTAGAGTAGGGGCAGGTAAAATGTTGGGGTTAGGGTCAGACTTGGGTTTGGTGTCAGGAGTATGTTAAGAGTTAAATTAAGGGTTCGTTTCAACTGGAGGGTTCAGGTTTAGGATCGGGTAAATATTCAGATTAAGGTTAAAATTTAGGGATATGATGGGATTCCTGTGAGGGTAAAGACATTGGAATATTTACCCTCCCTGAATTTTATCTCAAAGTCACCTTATTTAAAGGGAAGGGGCGGGTTCAGTTCCAGTATCCCGATTAGGTGGACATACAAGGCATCCCTACCGACTTGGCTACTCGACCTGAATACGGCTGCGTTATTAATCTTCCTTATCACAGTTCGACCGCAGTTTCCGACGATGTCCACCACATATTCCACAATGTGGTGGTTGCATGGACAGTGATTTGCGTGCGAATTAGTTTCCAGGAATAATTGGCTTGCGCAGGGCTTACCGCGCTCTCTCGCAAAACTTAGTACTTGGACATTTGCATTAGCATGTATACGGCCCACATTTTAATGGAAAGTACAGAAACAACTACGCAAAAATTAGAACGTCAACCTTAAAACACTTTAAAAGCCACGACAGGTCAGTTTGACCTTCGTAATCTGGTTAAGAACGCTTCGAAAGTGTTTCGCTCAGCGATTCAAGATTTGCGTCTTCTCAATGAGCAGGGTAGTTCCGTCAGCACTAAGAAGAGGGGCAGCTCCTTTGAGGGGGAGACCTGTAGACAGCTTTGATGGCAGGAAACATTTTCTTCCATTCGTTTCGGTCCGCGTACCCTTGGATCTCCTCGGCCTTACGAGCCAGTTAGTTAAAGAATTCGACTTTTGGACAAAAATAATGAGATAGGACGACATCCAAGACTTTTTAGAGCTTTTTGAGATCAACTTTAGAAATCGATGTGATCTGTCTCCTGCCTTTTGGACGTTGCGTTCCCACTGTTCAATGTCGCGACCCCATTTTAAGTCGTGCAGTCATCTGACTGACACGCGGTTAGTAACTACCAGTCTGAGGGTTGGCCTTCGGCCATTTTTTAATGGCCAGGCAAATGCAGTGTCGGGTGATTTATTGTTATCCGTCAACGCCTCCCTCGCAGAAAGAATCTAAAACTGGCCTCTACGCTGCAGTAAGGCCTCTCCTATTCTCCTGATAAAAATAAAGTCTTCTGAATCTCGGACTGTTTTGTGTGGCTGCGATGGTTTGTAATGAGCATGTGTGCAATGAAGGCAAATGAACCAGGTCGGTGGGGCAAGGCGTGAATGCTCACTTGAAAAGTTTACTCAGAGGATGTGTTCCTTGAAATGGTGGTGTGCGGGCGGTGAAGTGTTTTCGTGCGTCGGACAAGGACAAGGCATCTGTACACTCGGTGTCTGTGTCTACAATTCCACCAACCTATGCAGAAGAGAATTACCTAGATGCAGTAGTCACAACCTCGTTCAACCCATCAGTCGACGGTTCGCCAACCCGAAAATGCATAGAAAATCTGCATGAGAGACCAAGATATTAATGGAGCAGAGATGCTTGTCATCACTCACTGAAAAATTGTCCACTGAAGTCCCCGATTTTGGGAACAAACAAAATCTCGAAAACACGACTGGGAAAGCGCGACCGGGTAGCACTGCTTAGCCCTAAATCTAACATTAAATCGCAGTCAATAAAAAAACCTATTTATTGGCCTGTCGGATATTTATTCCTATTTCAGACTCGTCCGTATGCAACTTTTCATGCTAACGACCCACGTGTCATGATCGTATCACCCTGTCCCCACTGTGAGAACAAAAGAAAGTTAATCGCGCTATGGTCGCAGTATTGCCTGCTCATGCTCCGTTAATTATGACTTGAGCCTGCATAACTGGCGGGCCACACGAGCCAGCGACGGGAGCCACTGATAATCAGGTTTATGATGGGTTGGATGAAGGCAGAATAAGCCCGAAACAGAGTGTAGCAATCTACCAACATTTTTGTTGTCCCTCCGCTCTGCAATTATAACTTGGTCGAAGTTGATTTGGTAGTTTTTTTATCTGTTCATGAGCCATGTCAGCCCAACGGAGCCAGTTTGCCCTTGGAAGCCAATAGATCAGCGTGCTTCCATTCCTACCTGAAGGGGAGCATCGTACACGAACACTTCCTTGTTTTCCGACCGTCACGAATCAGCTCAGAAGGCTGTATCGGGTCAACGAACGGCCACAATAATGGATAAAAATTAATACTTAAATGCTCCTTAGCAGATTATTTCATCCTATCCGCGAGTCTTTGACCTAAGTCCTTTGAAGGTGCACGTATAGACATGGGGTTATTAAGCATTGCCCTCTTCCATCTCCGGTCTTCTTGACTCTGTCTTGACGGCGGGCCCAGTTTGCAGGAAGGGGGTGGAACAGAGGGTGAGGTAGCTGCAGAACAAGTCAGCTCTCACTTTAATCCAGCGCAAGTTATAATCCCTGCACCACCATCCTGCTGGGGAGCACATGGTGGACATCGTTGCACTTGACGGCCGGACTGTCGAAAATGAGGCTTCGCAGATGGCCAGTGTATCCGAACTGATTGCATGACGCGGCAACTGATTTACACTCTCCTCCGGACTGCAGCAGGAAGTTTCCATGCCTTAGCTGTGATCTCCAAGAACGTTCGCGCTGGCAGCAAACAATATAGCCCGGCACTTTTATTGCCAGTGCTAAAAGCAGACGAGAAATCGGCCAGCCCACCTTAATAACTTGGATGTCATCGTGCATACTATGGCAGCATACTACGCCAGTGACACATCGTACTACTGACACACCGATTTAAGGATCGGAGAAGAACTCGAATCTAATGTGAGTCATAATAATTAGTTATCAGGAAGAACAGTTTGTTTTCTTATCCTCTAGTTGATTAAGCTTCGGTCAAAACTTCTTCCAAAAGCGCTCTTAAACGTTAATGTTTTTGGAAATGCCCCAGAATATAGTAGGTTATATGTCTGTCAACTGCACCTGATTCCATTCGTCTTCTGAGGTTACTTGTTTGCTCTCGAATGAACTGATTTCGGTTTTGCCAAATAAAAAGGAAATTTAAATAATTATTTCTGCCTTATCTACTGACATCAGTCAGTGACATCCAAACCTCCGATCGGGTGCCTGAGCCCTAACTTAAACCATAGACCCAAACTTAACCCTAACCCTAACCCTGGAGTCAACCCTAACTCAAACCTTACCCCTCAACATAGCACTGACCCTAGCCCTAGCTCTAACCTTAACCCTTATCTTAAAATTGACCCTAAACTTAAGAACAATACCGACAAATGCAAGAGAACGTGGAATGGCCATTTCTGGCTCATTAGCAGTCAGCAACCAGTCATACTCAACCCTATGTGTTGCACTTAACCCTAAACTCAATCTCAACCTTACTTTTCCCGGAAGTTGGCGCAAAGCCAACCTTATTGCAGGCGGTTCCCGTTCTCATGTCCTGTTTTGGTAGCCATATAAGTAATCCTTACCCAGCCTATTTCCGTTCTGCGATCAGGGCAGACCAATGAACGTCACTCGGGGCTCAGCTAACAGGACGTGAGCCCGTAGGTCAAAATAGAAGTGTGTTTGAGAAAAGAATGCTCGATGACCAGAAAACTGCGAGAGTGCAACCGTATTAAACGTAGCACCAGTGACTTGTATAGCATCTATCGCACTATCTCTATCCTCATCCCCCTACAATGGCAGGACTACCAGACATGGGCTCGGACGCAGTGGCTGTCAAAGATAAACAGTTCTTCTATGCGTGCCACACACGACCTGATTTCCCAACGCAAGATACTAGGTTTTCACAAAATAGGGGATGGCTCGCAGTTCACGTGCCTTAAGGTCCCATAGAGGCCATGTTAAAAAGGAAACACTACGTCTGACTCACAGTACTGGCCACGAATACCGATGTCTCCAATCGACCGGCACCCTTCCAAGCCACGATTTTTAACGCGTCGTGATCATTTCGAAGCGTGTCAGATTTTTTATAGTGAGGAATACGCTGCTGTCCCTTGGGGAAGAGGTCTTCCAGATTTGAATTTATTGTCTATTCCCTCTCCCGTACACCGGTTGACTGTCGGGACCTGTCAGTCGGCTGGTGCTGGGATTTGGTGCAGTGACTGACAGGGCGAGCCCGCCTACGCGTGCCACACGAGATTGAGCTGAGCAACCCGGATTTAAAACACAGAAGCCTGATCTGAAGTTAGGTTATTTCTTATTCATGGTGGTAAATACGCTAAAAGTAGTCATTTCAGTGCTCCTTATATCCCGATAACCCTTCTCGATTGGCCGGAAAGCCGGTTTATGTGACGAAAATTAATTAACCTCAAAAGACTGATGTAGGTAGGCAGATTTTTGAAGGGATTTTAGTTTTCTGATCAGCGGTTTGCTGACCTTAATGGCACGTTTGCTTTTCTCCAGCCTGTAAACTGCATTTTGATGTTCTTGTCCTTTCTTCTGACTCTGTCCCTTAACTATTCTTTAATTTAAAAACTTATCTTACTTCAGCTGTTCCCTCAATTCTAACCAGCATAGGCCTGGTTACCCGAATGAAGTAGACGAGCCTTAAATGTGCTCTACTGACGCCAAATTTTGATTTAGGGCTACCCGGGTGATTGTATATGCAGTAGTTGTGTTTACTGTCATTTAGCATCAGAAGAATATACGCCATTATGTATGTGCAAAGATGAGATAGAGTTGTTAGACAGTTGCATCTATACGTTTATATTTAGTAGACACCAACCATCATAAGAGCACTAAGTTAGCCTTCCAGTTAGCCTATTGAGACCAAAATGCTAAGTTTAACTATGTCAGTGCACCCTAATCATAACAACGGTGATAATAATCCACTTACGCAGATATATCCCCTGCACCCAGAAGAAGTTCTTGCAGACACCCTGGTTGCCACGGCCAAAAGTTGACTGGCAGAACGTCTCTCTACAGATTTAATCAAGCCAACTGCTCTTCTGAGTTCAGACTGTCAATGTACACTGTCAAATAAACCGGCTCTTCTAGTTTAACTATTCATGCGGATGTAATCTTGCTGCCAATTTGTAATAGTTTGGCGATAATCTGTCGAAAATATAGGTATGTCAGCCATCTTGCATTCACTACTTTGTGTTTTTGCAGCCCAACGAAGTAGCTATTTTCTGTGAAGATTAACTATTATGAAATATAAAGTGGCAACCTACAGCCTGGTTTACTCATGGGCTAGCATTGAGACTAGTTGAATCAGTTCCTGAGTCAATAGCGTCAGTGGCGAATGTAGCCCTGGATAATTGTTATACAGTTGACCGGCATATCATCCTCTCCAGACCTGACTTAACACGGCCTGTCGATTATTGGGTGGATCAATAGGGCAGCTGAGGTGACAATGCTGCTGTCGCAAGAGACCATGTCAGTCGCTGTCCCACGAGGTGGGCTCAGCAACAGTGATGACCGTGTGGATTAGTCTACAACGAGGAAGGCGTGTATAGACTCTACCGCAGCATATCTTCCCTTTACTTACCTTGACCCATTGAAGAAATACTTTGAAGACAACCAGACATAGGCACAGGCTAAATGGCTAACAAGGTTACACAACCCGTCTCTGTACGCAACACACGACCTGGTCCCCCGTGTACGACTGTGATGGTCTCTTAGAGTGAGCGCGGTCTGTCAAGGTTCGCAGTGGGCTCCACGTGGCAGAGCCTTTTGATTGCGGCGTCAGCGACGCGGACGGTCGATCGAGGATGCTTATGAAGTAGTCGGCCTGTAGTGGCCAAACTCTGTGCGCATTTTGCAACGATGAACCTCTTGCGACTACTTTCATGTTCTCACTAACGACTGTTGGATTCTCGGCCAATACTGGCTGTCAAACCCAGCCAATCACTTTTATGGCTCACTCGCACATGGCCTCGCCATTGTCTCACTCTGGGGACGTCGCTCTAGCAGTGCCAGACGTGCCCTCATCCGAAAACTGACTTCTTACAGCCCCTTCTCCGGGGACGGAATACCCTATCCTCCCAACTGGCGTCCCATTTTTCTTCTTATACGGAACTGTGTCTGGAGGTCGTAGTGTCTAGGGTCTTCCCTAATCACTCAAGCTGCTGCGGTAATTGTGACAGTGACATGATCTAACACCCAAATGCTGAACTTGGCTGAGCCCATTCAACACAAACATCCCCTCTCCCCTTCAATTATATTTTCCTGTGTCATTTAATGTGATTAAGATATGGAGATTTTAGTTTCCGACATCCTGCCGTGAAGCGAGATGGAGGTCATCAACCACTGGCAGCCCATTAACCCAAGGCCATAGTCCCGTTCCACTCTAGCGGAAGAGTCCCTACACCAGTGCCAGCACTCACACCTCCTTCCTAATATCCAGTATCGTTCTTCTACCACTAGCGGTATTTCTTCACTCAACCTAACAAATGCGGACACAAAAGAGGGCGACTATCTCTGATGATGGGTTCGAGAGAGAATCCAAAACATCAGGCTAATAAAGCTTTTGTTCCAGCGATCGTGTCTCCTTCCTCTCAAATGCGGAAACGGCACACGAATTTGCCGTTGACATACAACTCAACAACTAAACCACCGGCTTTCTCCAGCTGCCAGATAAATCTGCCAGCCTGCCCCCTGTTAAATGCAACCGCCCACGCTGACCACAACACTACCGTTGGTAGGTATCGCATTCACTCAATTTAACTATTCTTCCTTCGTTCAGATTTTTCACCTGAACTCTGGTCTTGAAAGGGAGCACTTGTAGTAGGCCGACTCCGTGTGCATGTTGCAACACTGATCCTCTCGCGACTACACGCACGTGCCAATCCCGACTGTCGAAAGCTGGCTCAGGCGTGACTTCGCTGGGTGCCCTGTGATGACATCGCACGCCACCCTCGCGGCCCGGACGTGCCGTCGTCCGGCTGCCAACCTCTTCTCCGATAGTTCTGCACGGAACACTATCCTCCCAACTGGCGTATCACGTCTCTTCTTAGACGGAGTCGGGTCAGGAGGTCGTAGTGGCTAGGGTCTCACTTAAGCTGCCGCGATAGGCCTATCGCTTTGACACTTTTGATTTCTCCAAAAGTAGTGTAGAGCTGCCGAAGCTGAACAGCAATGTGGTTCTTATAGCGCGAGGTCCTGGAGTCCCTTGCTGGAAGCGAAGAAATTCTTCGTTTCATTACGGTCCATGTATCATTGGATGTCTTTGGCCTTGCTGTTCATCCAGGTATCTGGCATTTTCCGCAGTCGCTGGTGCATCATGCAATGACATCTAAAGAAGGCCTAAACCGTTTGCGTCGACCCGACAGTTTATGGGGACTTTGTGTAACCTTTTCGTTGCGGTGAGCAGATTTTGTTGTCGATGGATCAATCCTGATTTTGAGGCATCGTTGACCGAGGACTCCATGGTGGTTAGTGGATGACGTTCTGCAGTTGGCTTCATTGTGTCTCCACTGTGGCATTGTCAACCGGAGTCTGAAGCTCTTCCAGGTTCTGGGTCACTTAAGTGCTGAAATGGAAGCAATGAACAGAAGAATGGATCAAAGAGCTATATAAACGACCTGGTGATACCTTACCTTAGAGAATCCTATGTGATTAGCGTCAGAGCCTCGTCTTAGAGATGACGAAGCGGTGATCGGTCCAGTCGTTGTCATCGTATATCGTCTTTTTTTCACCAGCTCGTCTTCTCGTTCTCACCGGCAGACTAGAACTTAGCCCAGCAGCCCTCAGCAACGCGAGTGGGGTTGTATTTATGTCGCCTTCTCTCCCGTCAGAAAAATTTGTTAGTGCAGAGGAGGACGAGGAGGAGGAGGAGGAGGAGGAGGAGGAGGAGGAGGGGAGGAGGGGGAGGAGGGGGAGGAGGGGGAGGAAGCGGGGGCGGCGGCAGCAGTGGTGTTGGGTGAGGCTGATGTGAAAACAAATTCACACGAAGCTCACCTTCATGCTCACACGCAAACTGCCTGAATAATAATGGTCCTCACTATGCACGACCGCAAAACTCTCATCGATGGGAGAAACGTATGACTTGGGAACGAGTTGTGCTTCCGTGCGGGAGCTAACGCTTGCATAGTGTGGCACGAACCTGCCTCACGAAATGGCTGCCACCCTGGCGCTGTGCCGGTCCAAAAGGGGAGTGGTATTGGTTCGTGCGGTATGTTTGTCCAAATGCGCCAAGCCTGCAGGAGCCCATAATTGCAACCCTAAATGTCTGTGATACGCAGTAGACAGCGACTTCATGGACAGTCTGTCGCGGCAACCAAACTCATTCGCAGTCGACTGAAGAACCCAAGCAAATTACCAGTGTGTCACAAATGGAAAGAGAGTGAGGTCTATACTCAGGTATCCTTCGATATGATCATTTAGTTAACTGATCCAGGTACTAAGTAGCATACGCTCGAGCCTATCAGAATAAGCTCAAGTTGGGACGTAGAACGTTGTTATCTGAGAAAATGAATACAGCCCGTTTTGAGAACGAGGCTTGCATTGTGATGGTTTATTCGCGGTGTTTCCTATGCGGTACTTCCTACGTTTGTGAAAATCGTGACCCTGTGTGTCACGCGTGAAACGGTGACTTTACGCCAGGTCAGTCACTGCACCCAATCACATCTGCAGTTCGCTGAATGGGCCCAGTAGGTCACGGACTTATGGCTAGATCAATTAAGCCCAGATCCAGTACTGGTAAGGGAAGGTTATGTAAGCCCTCTGTATTTACTGTACATAGCAAACTACTATATGTGTTTTGGAAGGCCTGTTTGGTTTATTATTGCATAAGTACGAGAAGTAACCCTCTGTGTGTTTACACCTTCATTCGTCTAACAACATGCATCGAGTTGTTTTACTGTGATGTTTTTCTATTCAAATACCCTTTATTTAATTACCGGCTTAGGACAACTAAATAGGCTTTAAACCTATTACTGCGCAATAGCAATCGTAGCTTTGAAGGCTGTCAACTGACTGAATCGCACAACTTCATTGAGAACAGAGGGTTAGGCTGCAGCGTGTTTTTCTTAACCTGGCCCCTAAGGCAATCTCACTCCTCTGAGATCCGAGGCCTCCTCCGTGATTAAAGTTGGTGCGCGTGGACTGAGCTACTAGGTGCTGCTTTGAACGCATAGATGGGCTGTTTGAGGTTGTCAGCTACTGTGTTCACCTCCACTCCCGATAGACTTGGCAATGTATTGCTATCGGAGCATAGTGAGTGTGCCAGGAAGTAGAGCAGTGGATGCAGCGCAAATCAGCTCCACTGTAAAAAAAAACTGGTGCATAAAGCAGAGCTGCAGTCGCCTCATGGTGTGCCTTTCTTTGGTGATGTCGTATTGTTGACTAGAAGAAATATGCCCCTGTGTGTCGTGTGTGCTACGCTTTGCCAAAAAAAGTGCAAAAAATCGACCCTTCGCCTCTGCTTGCTCTGATACTTCCGTGCCAACTGACGGTGTGCAGTCAAAGATGCGGTACACGTGGAAGAGGTGGGTGCAAATGTCCCTACCTTTGCACACCAGTTATGATTAATTAGAGTACCGACTGGGGTTGACCGTAATTGGCCGTCTTTTGAGGTAGAAATAATTACCCCTCAAAAGCTCAATCTTTTCTGGAAAACTTCCTTTACATCAGTTGAACCTTGTGCTTGCTAGATGAATCAATATTTGGCGTCACTTTGCTGGAGTTTCAGCCCTTGTTGAAAAAAATGTTTCAGTTTGTATTTAGTCGAAATCCATTTGGCAGACAAAAGAGAGAAAAGCAAAAGGTGAAAATGAGCACATTCGTGTAACGGTAGAGAGTTGAATCTGTTCTTCCAAAGGTTCTATACCAGAGACGCGATCAAATAAAAGAAGGGCTATGCGGAATGGTTGAATATTACGAAGGGAAAACTCGAAATACGTTCCTAGAAGTTAATATTACCATGAAGGTATCGGACATTTTGACGGTAATACCAAAGTTAAAAAGTAAAAATTAGCATAATTTACATCTTTGGCTAATAGTCACATTTCAGTAATGAGGCAGGGATGACTTGCATGGCCGCCTAAATAGGATATGGGAAAAGAAACGCTCCGCCCACTTTAAATAGCTGACCTTGCGACTAAATTTCAGGAAGGGTAAATATTATTGTGTCTTAACCCTAACATAAAACTGAACTGTAACCCGTATCTTAAACCTAGCCCTACTCTTAAATCTAAACCCTACAGTTAACACGAAGCCAAACCTTAACCCTTAAAATATGACTGACTATAACCCCAACCTTAAACCTAACCGTAAACTTAACCCTAACCCTCGCCTTATTCACAAACCTAATTTCGCGGAGTTTGGCGCAAAGCCACATGTATTGTGGGCTGTTCCTATTCCCGTGTTCTCGCTGGCTGGCCACACAAGTCATCCTTGCCATGGGAGCTTGTGGATTATTGAACGGAAGGAGTACTGCCGGTCAAGTGTGCCCAGGCAGATTTAGTACTTCCTAGTGGAATGAACTTCTTATCAAATTTTAAGCTGCGTGAGGTTGGCTATGCAGTGGACATCCCCCCCGCCCACCGAGTCTCGTTTATGGCCTCCAGCAGTTCACTGTGCATAATCAACATCTCGTTAACCACCACCAGCACACACTGAATGACTGCCTAAAGCGGAGGGAGGAAAGCAGTGTACATACCCTGGAGTTTTCTGCGCAAACTCTGGCTTGGTTATGGCAGATAGATCGGACCTTGGTTGACCACCTTGACTTGGGCATTATACGTTATTCCCACCGTGCACAGTCTACGTATCAGCTGTTCTAAATTATTCTTGCAATTAAATCACAATAGGCGATATACGACAGAGAAGAGAGAGAGAGAG
Organism: Schistocephalus solidus; assembly: GCA_017591395.1. Classification (NCBI taxonomy): domain Eukaryota; kingdom Metazoa; phylum Platyhelminthes; class Cestoda; order Diphyllobothriidea; family Diphyllobothriidae; genus Schistocephalus; species Schistocephalus solidus. The sequence goes on along the minus strand of WEDG01006717.1, from coordinate 31,719 downwards.
AGAGAGAGAGGTAGGACCGACGCTGCAAAAGCTTCCATTGCTATGATTTATTATAAATACAGGACAGCTTTTTCCCTCATTTGCCAACGCCTAGAGTGAGTTCACTCCCATGTTACTTATCTGCTGAAGAAGAGGAAGACATTGTACAGGTTCATTTCCCACCGAGGCTACAATATTGATTACCATAATCCCCGGCTATATCGCGTCCCGACTTTCACGGCTTCGCTCTAACACGGACTTTTATATGCAAGCATATCTAGATATACAGTAGATTTTCAACTCATACAATCTCATGAATTTTGCAAGCAAATCCTTGTTACGCAAAATCAGCCCAAACAGCAGTAATGCAACAAACGTTGTTAAAAAGAAGGCATAACTTTGTCAATAAATTAATATTTATATGCATAAAAATAATTAGTTTCTGCTAATGGTCATGCTACAAATCACTCAACTCTGGCTAACTATAAAGGTGCTTAACGAAGACGGGCGCATAAAAAGGGAAAAATAAGGAAAAATAATAATTACGATGGATCAGTACTTTTTGATTGTTCAGTTGCACATAAAAATAAAGTCTGTCAGACATTGAGATAGCCAGGTTGTCCATGGTTGTTTGTTCAGTGTGATTATTTAGCACAAAATCCGGTTTCTCTTGCATGCAAAGACCCTTTTGGGGCTTTTGCCACTGTCTTTTAAAAATTGTAAAGAAATTTTCTAGAAGATTAAGACCCAGGCTGTTGGCAGGAATAAAAATAGATTGGAGGCCGCAAGCGGAGAGGCTAAGCTGTTATCGCAGATTTCGGCGGACAATGGGCCTTTATATTTCTAGTGCATGCTTCCTAAGTTGGTTTTCCCAGTTTATTACTTGACTCAACTAACCGATGACTCCTATACGCAAACAGTGTGTAAACATGTATAATTTTAACGGATTTAACCTAATATCCAAGAGAATATAAGGGGTTTATACCGTCTAACTTCGCGGGAGATGTTTATAGACTTTAAATATAAAAAACCATTTAATTCGATGATTTTTACCCATAGGATTTTCATCTTTCACCGGGGGCTCTGGAGAGCAAACCCAGGATTGGGGAGGGATCACTGTGCCACGGTTTCTAGAGACGGAATTCACTATTCCATGAGATACAAAGGAATCATGAATACCCCCAGAACTTCAAGGGTTCACCCAAAGTAACCTCGAGGAAAACAAAGGAATCCAATACGGCAGTGGCCATTACCGCGGAGTTTACATGATCAGTATCGTGGGACAGAGTTTTGCTCAAATGAACGCAAAGTAAGAGGGCTGATTCACGCTTGCTTCCCATGACCAAACCCACAATACCGCACATATCAGACGTCAATGCAGAAGTTGCGTGCCGGATCTCACCTAAGCAGGGCGTTATAAAAGTCATGTAAGGAGCTATTGCAATTTAACCTAACCCCTACAATGTCATGATTGCTATTTGATTGATTAGTTTAGCGTACATTTGATAATTTCAGTTTGATTTGTTGAGTGGATTTTAATATCAGAAAGGATTTTACTAAAGAACACTGAGCTTCTCGCCTTGTTTTTGAAGCAAAACAGGCAAGATGTGAGTACAATTTGAGGTTTCCAGATATCCAATAAATTTTCTATATTATTTGATATCATAGAACCAAATCTTTTGTTTTTTGCGTTCCAAATGAGGCCAAAGATATTCGGCCAGTTAGCAACACTTAATTGCGACTGTTAGCACGTCGTAGTACTTCAATGTGCGCCAGGTTTATTAAAGTTAGGAAAACGCCTAATTTTTATGAGACGGAGGGACCCCTTATCAACCGCAGCTGCCTGTTTAATCCCCTCGGACAAGCGATGATGAGGCTGCACGTGGTGAGTGGCATGACGCATGCCTTTATCTAACGCATGGCCTACCCAAGTGCGTAAATAGTTTATAACTAAACAAACTTGAAGCACCCCAACTACTACGTGCTATAAGCTAATATTTACCTGCATTCGGTCAAACATATCCGCGGAGCGACTCATCATTAGGTGTTTTGCGGATGTTGTAAGTGAAAAGTAGTCAATGCACACCTATTTTTCTCATAAATCAACATGTGCTCTAACTTAGCAACTCTGGTAGTCGTTAGCAGTTTCAAGACACTTCGGTACTCTTCAGCTAGCATTGGATAGCCAATATTCCATCATTCCTGGTCATTGCCGATCTTATAGTTCCAGAGAGTGTGTATCGTTACTGCTCGTATCGTTATAAAGCAGGAAATGCACAGGCTTCATCAGGCAATGCAGATTCTCAGGCTTTATTAAGGAACGCATGTTCACAAACTTGGAAGCTATTTTACTGGTGTAAGCTAGGACGCGTCGGCTCCCAGCAGCCTTGGAGACTGCATCGCACTTTATGTGACATAATGGGGGGAGGTCCTTTGCCCCCCCTTCATTGGTGAGGGCCTAATTCGTAAGTCTTCACTGTCTTATAATGCAAGTTCGGTTTGTTAAACACTTTAATCTTCTCATAAATTGTGATAACTTGGAACATATTCTTCGATACAATTCTTCTCGCATTCGGTTCAAAAGGCAACATGACTAGTTGACCTGAATTGCATCGCATCTCGTGAATTAATTGCAGAATATCCACATCCAACCGGCAGACAGTCAGTTGTATCTAAATACTAACTTTAGTCACTATACTCCCTGCACGTGTGCTGCCTGGGGTTTCGGACGTTTGTTTCACCATTTTTACTGTTTTCGCAGGTTTTAGATACACTATAGAAATATCATTCTAGAAATCGTGCAAAAGTCCTCCTAGTTCACCATGTTCCTACACTGCCTTTATTGTTATGATATCGGTAAAACAAAGGTTACTGAAGATGGAAGAACTGAAATTTGGCAAACATGTTTTAGATTATTATTATTCAGGCCTTTACAATAATAAACGTGACAGTAACACTGCAAAAGTTTCAAAATTGGCAATGAATAATATTGATGGTAGCGAGAGTCGATCGTGTTTTAACCTGCCCGAACAACGGGAGGGCTTATGGTCCGGTTCTGTCATTGAACTGGGAGAGGCTACCAAGATTACCACACCAAAGCATAAACATAAGCATCTGGCATTTCTCCCTTCGTTAGCGGGACTAGATCGTAATTCTTCCCTTTGGAGGTCACGTCTTGCGAATAAACTGGGGGCCCCCAGTCTGTTAACAAGTGCAATGATCTTCCCACCCCTATATTCAGTGCTGAGACCTACCTCGGCCAAAGCAGTTAACCCCTCCGGACCGCGCAGATGAACACTGTTTCCATCGCCAGTGTCAGTGTGCCAGATGGCCGAGCAATCATCGCATCAACATCTAGAAGTACTGATTAAATTTTAGCGATTAGTGGCTCGAAGGCCAGCCATCAAACAATTATAGCACTATAGGGCAGCCGCCCTCTATGAAGGAAGGAACCGTTTATTTTCATAGGTATACGGTAGCATAGTGATGGCAGGCTACAAATACTGCAACTCCTTGTGTATAAATTACTCCTATCTGACGCTGTCTTTGAAGATGGTTTCAAGCTGGAATCTGAAACGTCAGGTGAAGAAATTTATTGTCCCAGTGATCGCGTCTTAACTGCCTCCTCGGACTTGCATTTTCATTTTCTATCGACACCTTTGACCCTCCTCCCGTCACTATTGTTCATCGATCTTTTTTCTCCTTTCACTGTACTGATCTATTGATGGATAAACGAAAGCGTACATTTGAGAACTTGGGGTTCATCGGTAAAATTGAGTAATATCAGGCTACTCAAAAGGCATCAGTGGATATTCTAATATTCACTAAACGTAAGATCATATTGGCAGAGGAGCGTTCACAGATCGCGTTACGGGACATACCTGTCCCTTTATGCAGTTGAGACTTGCCAGCAATCACATAGCGGTTGGTATTAGAGGTAAATGGCTCAGTGGTTAGCGTGTAGAATTCGAACCAACCGGTCGCTGGTTCCAGCCTCAGGAAGTACAAAACCGGGGGTTTGGTAGGGCTGGCTGATGACGGCTAGTAAGCTAGTAAGGTGCACGCCACACAATCACGATGAAATTTTATTGGACGTTTAACAGTTCAGGCCCTAAACAACACACGTCACAATTTTTCACTTTAGTCAGTTTGCCAGGTTGAAGAACGGTGTGCGAAGATCATTCATACCTATTACTGACTGTCAGCCGTATTTGGTCTTCTTTTATTTAATGACCACTAGTTGCTAGTTTGACCGGATCGATTTGGAATTTGATGGGATGCGTGAGTTATATCGCTATTGAAGAATCTGGAAAACAGACCGGTAGTCAGACAAGTTTAATGATAGTTACTTTTATTATGATGAAAGATTCCTCCATTATGGTCCGCTTGTATGATTATGCGACGTCACAGCAGTAAACAATATAAATCAGTACCGCGAACTACTTACTATGATTAAGCATCCGTCATTCTTCAGACAGCCTGGTCAGCCATTTGCAAATCCATCGTTCTGTGACCGGCAAACTAGCACCAAGAGCTCCAACTTGCACTCGCCACAGCCACCTCCACTGTCCGCACTGCCCACGCATAGTCACTCACCGCATGGGCCTATTCGGCCACATGCGTATCCACAACAGAATTCCCCGCGATAGCAGCACGCCAAGCACACCTTGCATACCCGATAACTCTTTCATCCCCAGCAATAAAAAAGTTACAAGTGCGACCACCAGTAGTAGCCTCACCATCTCAACCGATTTTATGGTCCCAGCCTCTCCTGCTCTCATTGCCACCGCCCATGCACATCACGCATCGGCCTGATCGGTCACTTGCGAATCCATTGTAACGAGACTGGTGAACCAGTTCCTGGATCACCAACATACACCCGTCGTCATCACCTCAGCTGCCCACATTTTTCTCGCGCATTCAGGCACCGCACGGGCCTACAAGATCCCATGCACCTCCATGAAAACCTACAGTAAAACACCTCAAACAAAATCACATCACCACACTTGTTCCATGCACACTTCCGATAGCACACGCCGCAGGCAGGCACGAGTTACCCCTCCCGTAAGCGGGAAATATGTTCTTTGGATCCTCCGTGTGGCCCCTCTGTGATAGCCGAGAAAGTCACCCCTTTGCGTGAAATCCTGGTATGTGGGGATAGCAGGTCGTGTTTTGGCAGGTCCAAATTGTTTGTTCTTAGTGCTGTCAGCCAGCTCTTTCTCACTCTTAACATCAGTTGGCTGTTAACCGGCTAGGACAATCGGCTGGTGTACAGGAAAAGGAAGAGAGAATGAGGTCTAATCTCAACACATAATCCTCAGTATAAGCAATCTAACGAGTTTAAATCGATCACCGTGCGCTAAAAACCGCGGTTTGAAAAGCTGCCAACTGATGGGATAACTGAGTTATCCTCTCAGGACGGAGAGCTACTCTGTAATTTTTCCTTCTTAGTGTGACGTCTATGACAATCCCATTCACTTGCGCTCCGTGCTACCGTCTCCCCTTGTTGTTATATGAAATCCTGGTCCTTTGAGAGTAGACCAGTGAGTGTGGCGGATTCACCCCACCCACGCTCAATTACGCCTCCGATTTTCTGGACTCTGTCTTGTCACCGGACCCCGGGTGGGTTAGGGAGGAGAGAATGTGGTGGATGTTCGCAAGTCACCATCGCTGCGCTCACCATGCTGTGCGTCAAACGGTGGACATCATCGGAAACGATGGGCAAATTCTCATTTGATCAGTGACTTAACAGCATAGAACTGGCGATGGATTCGTGAGAAAATGGCCGAAGCAGAACTTTTCTGAAAATACATGGGAGCCGTTACTTGCGGATTCACTCCCACTTCTAGCTCCTCGAAATCGAGACATTTTTCGGAGCAAACCATATTTTTGGCTACATTATACTGTAACACATATGCCGACGACCAATAATTTATTAGAAATGAACTGGCGTCGTCACGGGAGGGAAAAATTAGTAGCAGTTGATCAGTTTATAGGGATGGCAGTCTTGGGCAGTATCTGCCACACTTGCCTACCTCACCTGCCTGGGCCCGGTGATAAGACAAAGTCAGGCCTGCCCGAGACGTTTTAGGCGAAAATGGTTGAGACTTCTTGGTTGACATACATATACAATCCACGGTTCGACTCGCATAAGAGCGTCGTCAGGACAACGGCGTTGTACATTCTGAGTTTTCTATTGAGTAGGATGTCACAACTGTCTCAGTCGGAGTGATTTAACCGGCCGAAGGTCTGCCTTTGTTTCAGGCGACTCATGTTCAACAGCGTTATGTGTGTTCGGTAGTGTATATCGATTCCCGACCACGCCTTAGGGTAGTCTTCCAACAGCATAGTGGACAACATGCGGCTCAGTAGGATGTGAGCTCTACTTCACCGCATTGATAGTCATGGTCTTATTGTCCGTCGCGAGAAGCATCGTCCAGCCGTGAAGTTGTCTTACCATTTGAGGGAGCTGCTCAGGTCAACCAAAGGCAGGACACAGGAATATGAATCCCCCTCACGTTAACTCCCAGAGAGATAAGGGTTATCGATAGGGGTAAAGTTTGGGTTAGTTTTACTATTTTTGGGCGCCTACTCAATCGAATATATCTTCCGGTGTGATGGAGTTCGCGGTCTCTGAGTCCTGTGCCAGGCCTCCCCTTGAGAGAAATGTTGCTGACTTTGCAGCCGACAGCGAGCAACCGTTTGCGCCTGCACCCTTGTCTGGTAGAAAATCCCGGTTCCATGAAAGGAAGGGAAACTGAAAGCACTGCTGCACTTGTATCAACCACTCCCCGGTCCTAACTACCATCCTACCATGAGTTGCAGTTTCTTTCTCCTGAATAACCCAGTTATCTGTTTGATTGGCAGGCTGTTCAAGTGTCCGTTATTATAGCTAGAAATGCGATGATTTGCCATAAGGAAGGATTTCCCAGTGTCGGCCTCACTTTGGGCGTACAAAGTTATAGATAAGGTTTCTGGGTCCAATGCAAGTCAACTGGATTCTGAATACTTCGGGTGCGCCATGGAGTCTCCTCGGCAGACACTAAATCACTCACACGCCATAACCCCACTCCATGTTAGTATTCAAGCCACATATAACCATCAAATTAGGGGGTATTGCACGGAGTTGTTAGCTCTACCAGCTAATTTCTTGTATGTACGAACGATTCAAGCAAATAACCATGTTTTCATGCTTATTTTTTCGGTCAGCAGTACATATCTGGTCGCTCACAAACGCGTGAGCACCGCCCATGGACACGCAGGTCCCTTCAACCGTGCAGGGAAGGTCAAATTAACATCTCGGGGTTTTGTACAGAAGCCCCTTCAACCTATGTCTTCCATCCTCAGTTGAACGGGACTTGGTTCTGGTTTGGAAGATTGAGGGGCATACACAATATTAGAAGCCAGAATTCAAACATCTGAAGCAATGGGCAAACACTGCTGGTCCGAAATCCCCCATCTCCACGTCTCACTGCTAAACAACACAACAATCCCGCTCCTATACTTACCTAGGGGAAAATGTAGGTTTAACAAATAACAAACATGTCACAGCTTATGATTGATGAATACCTAGTTGAAATATTTTCCAGAGGATTCCTAACTGGCTTGGATGAGAACGAACATGGACGCCCAGATACACATTCAAGTGAGCACTATGCCCTCAGCGAAGAAACTAATTTGATGGGTTGTTGGGAGGATAAGAAAAACTCAGGCACAAGATTGTTCTATGGCAAAACGAAAATTCAAAAAAGCCGATCAGCTGGTTATGAGAACGTTGCTTGTGGCGGTGGTTCACAGATAACCTCAAAAAGAGCAAACTGGAATGTGGGTACGATCATAAACACTGCGTGGTGTCAGCAAGTTTCAAGTAACGAAACCAGCTGAGACGCCGACCAAATTTGCCTAGATTGCGCACCTGGGTCAATCCATGTGGACAGCAATATGGATTGCATTATAACAGTTTTGGTAAAGATTCTTACCCACCTAGAACGAATGAACAGATTAATCGTACTGTAAACGATCCATCCTTTTTTAAGGCCCCCAACGTTTGTATTGAACGTTGAAAAGCAAGGTAGAAGAAATAGTGCGAGCTCCACATTAGACCACCGTTAAAAAAACCATTATGTTCAAAATAAGGTATAGCAAGAAATAAAGCTAGTGAACCTACTGAAAACCAAGTACATGGAAAGTTTCGAGGTAGAAATATTGCTGTTAGGCAGTATAAACTTTCTCAATGAATCAGAAACGTTTATGACAGCACACATAAAAAACACTGATTGACATTTATATAAAAATATGGTCATTGGGGGAATCAAATCGGTGACTGAAGGCGCGGGGTGATGAAGATACAATCGAGTTTCATCCTTTTCATATTACGTCAGAGACCTGACAGTGCTACTGGGTAGGAGGATGCTGGCACAGCTGTGGACAATGGGTCAGCTTGGTTTTAAGTACTTCACAGATGACATCATGCACCTGCTGCGGAGTCATGTCACTGGCTATTACCCACTCCCATTTGGGCTTCCTTTCGGCCTCCGGAGCCCGAAGAGCCTCGGCGTTTATGTCTTCAGCCAAGCGCCGATAGTTCTGCATGACACGGGATTGGAACTCGGCATTTTCGAAGCGTTCATCGCCGAAGCCTCCACGTTTGGTGAGGTCCGCCAAAGTGGCGGGTAATAGGCATATGATTAGGTCGGGCTGGGGCAAACACTCTTCAGTCCTCTTACACCACTCCCAGCTCGGAGGATTTGGTTCCTTTGCAGCCGTGTAGACAATACCCGAGTAGCTATATCGGTCGGCAACGACACACCGACCTGCCTCAAGCGCCTGATTTATTTCTGCAGCCCTCTCCCATCTAAACGATGATAAAATATATTTTTAACACTTAAACCTATTAAGTTAGGGTTTGTTACAACAAAATAAAATATACAAAGCCAACTAATACTGGCATCATGATAAAGGCTATGTTGAGTGGTTTAATGATTAGGAAAATAAATTACCTATTGGCTGTAAACAGCAGATGAACTGCGTGGTGATTAAGCTCGAGTTTGCCGTTAAGGTAGGTATTCAGACTTTGGCCCAGGGGTGTGTTTCGATCAGGAAAGCGAACTGAAAGTGTTTCTGTTCCGTAGAGACGAGTGAGAGCACTCTCCAACATTTTGGCTTGTGTTGATTTACCAATCCGGTCGGTTCCCTCCAAAACGATAAAAATTCCACGTTCCATGGAGCAGGAACTGAAGCGAAAGAAAAACACTGAACAAGCGTGAGAAATTATTATAAACGTAGTAGCCATGTACTCGAACTGGAAGGTTTATTTACATGTTCTCCACGTTGTGGGTGCCAACCACTCACGAGCTTATGTTGGTCATAGAAAATGATTTTTTGAAGTTGTCACACTGAGGAACAGTGCGTGGTATGTTTATATTGCCCTAGCCGTCATTTTCATGCACCAACGCGAAAACGACTAACGCTCCGACCAGTACGTCACTGCAGTCGTCGGTAATGTCGCCTCAGAGCACATCTGACTGGTCGCACCAACCTCAATATCCCTCGATAATGTAGACGCGCACCAGCCCTTCCCGCGGACCTGCCCTTCTGATTCCACGATATGTAGCGTTTTAGTTACCGGTAAGGTATCTGCGGGCGTACTGATTGCTATGAGCCGTAACTTTGCTGCCTGTGCCCAGGAGTAGCCTCTCACGAGTCAGTGCGAGACTGGTTCTCTGACCCCGGAAGCTCAGTTGGTAACACGCGGTGGACGCATTGGATGGCCTTGCCCTAATAGCTGGGTTGTTAGATCTGTAGGAAAGAGGCCACTCCCTCGTGAACCAAGTCCCCGCTTAAAGTGGTATAGCACCACGTAGTCTCAAGCAGCGGCGGCGAGTTTCAGTTCAGTTCAGTTTTATTAAGGGAAATATAGGCGAAGCCTTTGAGCTCCCTATTGATGTCAGTGACACTGTAAATTAAAAAGGCTGACATATAATGGACGTTGGACAAAGGGTTATCTCCCGGACACACTGCAGGGCATCGGACAAACAATTATAATAATGTTACTCAAAAATCGGGAGTAGTATGTTATATGACGCGAAAATTTTGGATGGGAATATGTTTCAGGAAATGTGTTCGGTTCGGATGTCGTGGTGGTACTTATGGCTGTACTGGTCAAACTTCCGCTTAAAAGTGTCAACGGATGGGGACATGATTATGTCGGCCGGCAGAGCATTCCAGGCCTTAATCACTCTGTTGGAGAAGAAGAACCTTCTTGTGTCGAGTCTTGCACCTGTCACTCGTAGTTTAATGGGATGCCCTCGCAAAGTAGTGGTAGTGGCCAGCTCAAAGAAGTCGCCAGATGCAAGGCAACAATCCTGAAGCCGCAGCATTCGAAAGGCTTGTATTAAGTCGCCGCGTAGCTGTCTGTAGTCCAGAGAGAACAGATCAAGATTAGACAATCGTGTCTCGTAAGGCAGGCAGCTTTGACCTTGAACAAGCTTGGTTGCACGTCTTTGGACCTTCTCAAGGGTGTTGTGGTCTTTGACAGACCACGGTCTCCAGGCTTGTATGGCAAATTCCAATTGTGGTCGCACGAACATCCCGAAGACCTTATTAAAGCACTCTTTGTCGAACTTCGCAAACGCTCGCTTAATTATATACAAGCTTGACATGGCAGATTCTGCTACTTTTGAGCAATGGAACGATGGCTTCAGTGTGGGTGTGATCCATACTCCTAGATCTTTCTGAGCCTCTACATCTGGTAGCGGTGTGTCGTCCAGATAGTAAATTCTCTGGTGCCCTGAGCTGGTTCTGCCAAATCGCAGAATATTGCACTTGGTAGCATTGAATGGGAGGAGCCAGTTGTGCGACCATTCCTCGAGTCGATGCAAGTTCGCCTGTATATTTTCTTCATCATCTGCGTTGTGGATGACCTTCCAAAGCTTTATATCGTCAGCAAACATGGCGGTGTCACAGTCCAAGCCACTTACGCAATCATCAATGTATATAAGGAAGAGGATAGGGCCCAGGACGGAGCCCTGAGGAACCCCACTCTCAACCGCCACCTCCGCCGATTGTTGATCGCCAAGACGGACAATCTGAGATCGCCCAATCAAGAAGTTTTTCGATCCACTTCAAAAAGCTTGCCCCTTACCCCAATACGGTTGAGTTTGTATAGGAGACGTTGGTGAGGCACGCTATCAAAGGCCTTCTTGAAGTCTATGTACACTGCGTGCACTACATTTCCTTCATCGACCGCTCGGGTCCATCGTTCCAGACAGTAGAGCAAATTAGTTAAACAGGACCTTCCTCTGCGGAATCCGTGCTGCGCTTCAGAGAAGATGATGCCGCTCCAGAAACTGCATCAGTTCACGTTTGATGATTCGCTCCATAATCTTGCAACATATGGAGGTGAGACTTATCGGCCTGTAGTTATTTGCGGAAGCCCGGCTGCCACTTTTGTGTAGTGGGGAAATCCACGCGGTCTTCCAATCGGGTGGCAATTTGCCTGCAGCGAGGGAGGCTTGGAAGAGTAGACACAAGGGTTCTGCCAACTCTACGGCCAACTCCTTCAACAACTTTTCCGGTATTACATCAGGACCTGGCGATTTGGTTTCGTCCAGCTTCAGTAGTTCCTGCAGAACAATAGGTTCTGTTATGACCACTGAGTCAATTGTCGGGACCTCTTCCGCACTATAGTTATCAGCGGTTAGATTGGCTTCTCTCGTAAAAACCGACTGAAAGAACTCCGATAGATGCTCAGCCTTTTCTTCGTCCTTGCAAAGTTCGACGCCTTCATCCGTTTTTAACAAAGGGATGGGGTCTTTATTTCGAGTGCACTGCCTAATGTAGTTGTAGAAGAGCTTCGGGTTTTCTGCTGCACGGTTTATCAAGTTACTCTCAAAACTTTGGCGGGCTTTATAAACCAGGCCTTTTAACCTGTTCCTCTGCGTCTTGTACTTCGTCAGCGATTCGGCGGTCTTTTCCCTGAGATAAGTTTGCCATAGCTTTCGCTTGAGGTTTACTTCACTCTTCAGTGTGTTCGTTAGCCACTGGGGCCTGTTGGTGATCTTTTTTTTCGAATTAGGACAGTAGTTGGTGATAAGTCCTTGTAATATGGCCTTAAATTGCAACCAATCCTCGAGAATACACCCTGTGAATGTTTCATTCCAACGGATACGTGTCACAAGTCAGGCGCAGTAGATCATCAGCAAATTATCGTGGTTTTCTTGTCTAGTAGACGACGATTAAGTAGTTGATTAATCGCCTCCTCTGTGGGTTAGGGCGGCTGAAATTGGCATTGCAACCGGTCGCAAAGCGCATGAAAAGGCATGTGGCGTGGTAAACCGGCACCCAATGCAGAACGTTCTCCAATACTCTTTAAGCTTCCCTTCTTCTCTTTTTAGGGAAGCCCCCAATAAACACCTTTGCTGAGCTGACCGACGCGGAGTTAGATAGTTGAACAGATCCGAGGCTTTCGCGCAGGTGTTATGAAAAGCGAGTGGCAATAAGCACGTCTGGCCAATTCATCTCCTTGTTATCTCTCACCTTGTTCCACTGCCTAAAGTTAGTTCGTTGTCCCCGACCAATAGCTGATGCCCCCTTAGACGTTCGTTCGCTCAGCATATCGCTAAACGTCACAAGTTGGTGTCAGCGATGAGAATAATGTTTACGAAGGATTATCAAAATGCCCAATTGCTCCAAGTTGAGCCTCTGATTTCCAATCCAGGGGCTTCGGATCTGCCCATCCACGCCTTATATCTTTTGCTGAAGACATATGCCGAGGTAGACCTCGCCCAGCCCACCCTCCCACCTCCAAAACCTCTCATCCAGGTGAAAATCCTCTCCTTTGGACGTTCCGCGCTCAAAACGTCCTGCGCAGCGTCCCATCCAAAAAGGCCGGCTCATATCTTGTTTCGCTTTTGGTTGATTCGGCTGCTCGACCATTTACGTTCACGGGAATCTCTTTGGATGTCCTCGTAGCCGACCCCTCTCCCGTCCGTCGTGGGGTGGAGGTCCTCAATCAGGTTACTCTTGCGATTAGAAACACGGAGTTGTACTCCAAGTTCATCTGTAAGCGGTATATAGCCTTACGAAAAGTACTAGAGGTAGCGCGCGGCTATAAAACCGCTGAATAGCTAAACGCCACCTCGCCGCGGCCGAACTGTTCTTGGTGTCCGAAGCCCTCGACCACAATCGCACTCAAGCACTCTTCGCCAAAGTCCCCCAGCCAGCTGCTCTTAAGGTTGATGATTCGGCAGGCGGGTTCAGCTCTGCGGTCATAATCGTCCGATAAGCACCCAATTTACCTCGAGTATGTGTGTTTAATGTTACGAGCCTTTCATCCTTGGTCGTACTTTTCCGCAATGCTCCTTGCTCTGTAGTTTGTTCGAACCTTTGGTTTAGCTATGAATTTTTCTCATGGCTTACGCAAATTTGGGCGGCAAACGGCTCTGTCTTCTGTCCAGATGGTCAAGCACGCTGTTCCGTGGCCGTAAGCGACTTTACTACAGAACACATTTGTTTTCGCACTTATCCAGTGGGAAATAATTCTGGGTATTGACGTCCTAGATCGCCACCACGTCTCCATTGAGTTCTCTCTCCTCCAAATTTGTCTAGGCGATATCGAAGTTTTTCGCACGGACGATTGCTAAAGGATTGTGGTGGGCTCCTCTCCTCTCTGCGCCTGATACTGATTCGTCGTTACACCAAGCTCTTATTCGGCTCTTATAGGAGTCTTCTGATTAGTTTGATGTAAATAATATATCTTTGGGGCACACGAAGGTCCTATAGCATTTTTTCGACAAAAGGAACTCCCGATCCATCCATTGGGCGCCTTGGCGCATTCCCGTTTATTTCCAGGACCTCGTAATGATTCGGGATATGTTCCGGGGCCGGTTATTCAGCCCTCCTCCTTCACTGAACTTCGCCTATTGCCCTCTTTAAGAAGAAAGATTAATGCCGTAACCGAACACGATTCCTTTCCGTTGCCTCGCATCAATGACATCATTGATCATGTGTCCGGACTATGCTGGTTTCCATCTTGGACCTCGAGTCCGGTTATTGGCAAGTGGAATTTCACCCAGTCAACCGGGCAAAGACGGCCCTTGTGGTATCTTCTGACGTTTACGAGTTCACTATCATGCGTTTTGGACTGGCGAACGCCCCGGCCACTTTTCAACGACTCATGATCACAGTAACATAACACCGGCCGCCTGCTTGATTTACATTGACGATATTATCATCCACCGAAAAATGATCGACGAACACAATACACACCATCGAGAGGTTTTAGTAGGATTGAGGGATGCTGGTCTTGTATAAAGAACGGACAAATACAAGCTCTTGCAGAACCAGACTCCATTCCTTGGGTACATCCTGTCGACCTCGGGTGCACAAACAGGCAAAGACAAGAGCTCCCGTATATATGCGTGGATGACCGACACCCCCAGACGATCCAGGTAGTCAGTAGCTTTCTTGGCCTTGCGCCTTACTATCAGAATTTCGTCCAAGGGTTTGCTTATACCGCCGCACACCTACACCAGCTGACCAAAAAACCCAGGCTATTCCTTTTGACTAAAGTGTGAGCAAGCTTTTTCTAAACTCAAACAGGCTTTGATTGCCCCTACTATCCTCAATCTTCCGAATATTTTTCAAACTGTTGTTAAATTTATGCTTGATACCGATGCCAGTAAGGCAGCTTTTCATTTATAACGGTTAAGAGAAGGGGTCGTATTCTTCAGCAGGCAGTTAGGGTAGCACGAGCGACGGTATAGCACCACGCGCCAAGGGATGCTAGCTCTGGTGTACTTTGTCAAGTATTTTTTCCCCTACTTCCTGGGCCGTCAATTTGTGGTCCACGCAGACCAAACGCCCTAAAGTGGCTGCAACTGTTTTGTGACCCCGAAGGACAGGTAGCAGGCTGGCAGGAACAACTATAAGAAGTTGATTTTACTTAGGCATACCATCTAAGTCCGAAGGATCAGAACACTTACGTTCTTTCTCGATGTCCAGCGGCAACTTATGGAACCGTAAATGTCATTTTTACCTCAGATGATGCATAACAGTGGGACAATCTCCAAATGGCGAACCCATATTTCGGCGAAATTAATGACAGGCAGATATAGGCGTCCCTGAAACCGACCGGCGGTGAGATGAAAGCGAAGTCGGCCAGCGCGCGTGCGCTACGGAGTAACTACGAGTAAGGGCTGCGGGGTATGTTGACGGTAGGGGACACGTGTGAAGAAACGAGAATGCGAGCGGGGTGACGATCTCAGAGGTGGACAGGGAAGGAAAACCGTTCATCTTCCCCGAACAATGGTCACTGAAATGTAAAATTGAGAGATACGGTGGGCGGACGAACATCTTAGCGGACATCAGCTAGTGGTTCGTGTTAACGACAACAAACTAACATCAGACAGAAGAAAATTGAGATATGATAAGGAGACGAATTGGTTAGACAGGAATTTATTGCCATTCGCTTTTCATAACACCAGTGCAAAAGACCAAAAACCTGTCCGGAACGGCGGCTCCGGGTCAGTCAGGGCGTCAATTGAGGGTTTCTCTACAGAGAGTGGAAGGAACACATACAATGTATCAGAAAGCGCTCTGCGCTGTTACAGATGTAACGGACCCTAATCCGAATCACTATTTTTGTTCTAACGGAGTCTTGTCCCGTTTTTGTAGACGGAGGAATAGTCGATATACGTGTCTGTTACTGGATATAGTACGGTTGAACGATATAACGCAGGAACACGAAGAATGATTTATCAGATGGATGGTGGCGTGTGCGATCTCCCGGCGTGCGTGAATTATCCTCCACCTACAAAAAAAGGGACAAGACTCCGTTAAAACAAAAAGAGTTCTTCTGTAACGGTACCGAACTACCCTGTTGTTTTAACCGAGGCTTCTTCCGTTTTGTAGACAGATATAACTCCGCACATGCTAGCCTATCGGGCACGCCACCGCCTCTATGTTAATTCGCTTTACATCCGTCGTCCCTTTTGTCGTTTAAATCATAACATATCCCCGTTTATCATTATACTAACATTCATTGTATTGATATTCCTATCGTTTCATATATATTGTACTTATCACGTAAACGTATTTTCGTTAAAGAGAGAACAGAGAGAAGGAACAAGATCTGCGCCAATGAGCTTAGAAGCCACTTTAAACTATTTAAACAAAAAGCTTATTTCCTTATGTAGCGGCCAAATACTTCGAGATTGGCATACTTACGGGCGAGCTAAGCTCTTGCAGTCGATTTTATTACGTTTGACTACGGAACAGGATGACTTAGCACCATGCGGATCACGCGAATTCAGCATTCAATAGAAGAAATAGCCGAAATCTAGGAAACGGGTTTTATTACTAAGAACGATATGAATATATGAAAAGTTACAAATAAAATAAGGAAGGAAGTGTGGCATGTTGACAGATCCCGTATGGAGTGGGGTGAATTCTCTCATTTACGTTGGATAACCGGTGGATTGTGAAACGCTCTGGGGAACTGCAGGGTCGGGACGAGAGGGTGCTAACGTTAAACGGGAGGGAACTATACAGTATGCGGCGATGATAAATGCAAGAAAGGGGGTCAACTTTGAGAATGGAAGTGGGCACCGACCCCCTAACTTTAACCCCATCCTGTACTCGCTCTAAATGTGAATCTTAACACCACTTAACCAACATATTTTGTCTCATTTTATATTTGTATATTTTGAAGGTTTACAGGCCTTGCCCTTGATGACCCTATCAATGTAAAGTTATCATTGCATGTGTACAGTCAATATAAAATGGTGTAAATTTAAAAATAATTGAGTCAAAGCATAACATACCTTCAAATGCGTCTTCACAGCCATAGGCGAAACATTGTAGAGACCGAAAGATTTTAAAAGGCCGGTTTTAAGTAATCATGTTGTGACAGTCGTCTTTCCTCAAATATAATGCCATCAAGCCTTCTTTTAAAATCAATAATGCTGCCAGAGGTAACCGTCTCGCTTGGTTACGAGTTCCAAGGTCGTACCATTCGTTTGCTGAAAAAAAAACTTTCTGAGGTTCAAGCGCGTGTGTTCACTATTAACCTTGTAAGGATGCCCACGCAGATGAGTTGTGCAGGCAAAGTCGAAGAAATCCTCCGATCTCAGGGTGGAATCATGGCCCCGGATAATCCGGAATGTCCATAGCAGGCTACACCGTAAGTGCCTGTAGGAAAGAGGAAATAAGTCAATCTTTTTCAATCTGTCTTGGTACGGTAAAGTCTTAAGACCATCAACGTTCTTCGTTGCTCTCCGTTGCACCTGTTCGAAGAGGTCAACATCTTTCTTCATCCATGGTATCCAGGCTAGTATTCCGTAATCTAAATGCGTTCTCACAAAGACGCCATAGACTTTTCCGAAGAGATCAGGGGGGGAATATTTTAAACGCACGTCTGATCCAATGTAGTGTACATGTTGACTTTTGGACTGCTTTCTTACAGTGTTCTGACGGCATCAAATTCGCAGTTGTCCACATGCCCAGATCTTTGTATGTTTCTAACTCTTTTAATGCAGTGCCATTAATAAAGTACTGGTGTCTCAGAGATACTTTTCGACCGGTGCTTATGTGTAGGATCACGCACTTGGATACATTAAACTTAAGAAGCCACCTAGCCGACCATGCACTTAGTTTGTCGATATTCGATTGTAACCCTTTTGCGTCATCAGTGCAGCTGACTTCATTCCATATTTTAATGTCATTTGCAAACATGACAGCTTCACAATCTAGGTCATTGAGACAGTCGTTTACGTAGATTAGGAAGAGTAGGGGGCCCGAAAACAGAACCCTGTGGAACACCACTTTCTACCTTTGCCCATTCTGAGCTACAGTTTTCAACAACAACTCTCTGTACTCTGAAAGACAATAAACTCTTTATCCAATTGAAAAGATTTCCTTGAATTCCTACGCTCCAAATCTTCTGTAAAAGAAGCCCGTGTGGTACACTATCAAAGGCCTTTTTGAAGTCAAAAAATACAACATCTACTGCATGACCCTTATATGTGGCCTTTGTCCATTTCTCGTGCGACTGAAGGGCACTCGTGAGACAGGAACGTCCTGGACGGAAGCTGTGTTGGGAATCGCATAGGATTTGGTTATTTTACAGATAGCGCATTAAATGCCTCTTGATAACACGCTCCATTATTTTACACGCTATGCAAGTTAAACTCACTAGACGGTAATTTTCACAGTCGCGTCGTAAACCTCCTTTATAGATCAGGGCGACGAATGCGCACTTCCATTCTTCCGGGAGTTGGATTTCTTCAAAGGAATTTTGGAATATGATGGACAGTGGTACACACAGTTTGTTAGCAAGTTCTCTAAGTGCTAATGCAGGAATTCTTTCCGGCCCAGGCGACTTGACAGGCTTTATACGGAGTAATTCGGTTTTAACTACGGTCGGTGAAAAGTCTAGGTTTAGGTCCTCTGTTGTGGATGAGGAGAAGGTGGAGGAGTAAGGGAAAGGGGGGGTATACATTGGTTGACAAACTGGTTGAATAGCAGCAAAATTATAAGGCTCTCTGGTGAAGGGTCTGGAAGAATTTGGAAAGAAGGGATGCTTTAACCTGGTCGTCGGTCTCCAGTTTTCCGTCTGCAGACCTAAGGGCAGGAATCATTTCCTGAATTCTCTTTGTACTCCGTATGTAGCTATATAGCATTTTGGGGTGGTCCAACGATTTTTGCAGTATGTTTAGTTCAAATGTCCTCCGCAGCTTAGTAGCCTCACATTTACAAACGTTGCGTTGTTGCATATATTCCCGTAAGTGAGAATCGGAGCCGGTTTGTTTGTAACGCCTCCAGAAGCGATTTCTTTTTTGAAAGAGGCCTGCAAGTTTTAGTTTATCCATTTTGGGCGGTTTGTGGTTGTTTTTCTCCTGAGAGGAAAGTTGAGGTAAACAATCCTTTTCAATAACGAACTTAATGTCGTCCAATCTTTTTTTGGTTTCACATGGTTTCTCATGGTGCGATGCACTTCATACCTGCCCAAAATAATGTAGACACTGTCTTCGTCAAGTCAAAAAAACGACTCAAACCCTTCAATATTCCAATCACGAGCATAGAACACGGAGGAAAGTGTACATGCAGGCCTTGGATTATTAAAAGGTTTAAACTGCCGTTTGCGCCGATGGTTTTACTTAAACTAGGTAAACTGAGATAGTTTTTTTACAAAACGATGATTTTTAGAGTAAGGCCCTCCAGGAGTCATGTTAATGGCTTGCACCAGCCCAGATCCAAATTTTTTGAAGAGAAGAGAGTCAGTAATGAGTTAACGGACTTGGGATAGATAAAAATTTTGATCGGCCGGTAAACGGATAGTTCTGATGCTGCTAGAATTTCACACAAAACAACACCATGTTTTTATTTGAATTCAGTATCAGGAATGAAGTCAGAAGAAAATTTATATGCAAGCAATATCGTTTAAAAGTACGGTTGGTTTGCATACCACACGGATAGTGCTAGATAGAGGAATATAGAACGGAAAGAGATAGTGAGATCGAGGCAATACCACATCGCGAACAATGCCCGTCGAGAAATTCAGTACCATTCTATTAGTAAAACTTAAAAACTAACTGATTGCACGTATGTTTCGAAGTTTATAACAAGCAAATAGACTGAATCAAGGGACTGTTGAATAAACACTTTACCGAAATTCATGAGTGTAAGAACAGGGTAACTTCACACTCAACGCAACACATCTACGAGCCCACCACAAAGACTTGGCAGAAGGTAACAATGACGTTGGTTAGGATGCACCCAATCGTTGGCTTACTTTATACCGAAAATACTACAACAGTTGGTTCTATTTTTGTATATATATATATATATATATATATATATATATATATATATATATATATATATATATATATATATATATATATATATATATATATTTGAAGGGTTACAGGCATTGCCCTTGATGACCCTATTGATATAAAACTATCATTCCATGTGTAAAGTCAGTATAAAAAATGGTGTACATTTAAAAATGTTTGAGTCTAAGCATAACATCACTTCAAATGCGTGTTCACATCTATAGGCGATACATTGTGGAAGAAAATAAGAAACCGAAAGATGTTAGAAGGCTGGTTTTAAGTAATCATGTTGCGAGACTAGTCTTTTGTCAAATATTATGTCATCAAGTCTTCTTTTAAAATCAGAAATACTGTCAGAGGTAACCGTCTCACTTGGTAACGAGTTCCAAGCTCGTACCACTCGTTGGCTGAAAGAATACTTTCTGAGCTTCAATCGCGTGCGTTCGCTATTGACCTTGTAGGGATGACCACGCAGATGAGTTTTGCAGGCAAACTCGAAGAAATCCTCCGATCTCAGGGAGGTTTGTAACAGAAAAGTCTATTTAAGCAGTCGAATCAGGGAGCCAACATAGTGGTTTTTATTTCCAAACTAATGTGGTTGTGAAGTTTAGGGTAGTACAATCCGTTTAGAAGAATAGAATAAAAAGGTAAATTGGTAAATGTAATGGACAGGTAAATTTTTAGAAAATACAATATGTGGGAGCCAAACTTATCTGTATAGCAAGCAGTAACAGCGTAATGCAGATTGAAATAGTCCTTTATAAGTTTTATAATAATCTCACCAATGTAGCTGTGAAAACTGGCTCTCATAAAAGTGACAGTTATGTGTGACTCTACGTAGATCATTTAACGATATGAAATTATTTGCTATATAGATATTTTCATCCAATTAAGCCTTCAAAATTATAATCAGATGGAACATATATTAACTGAATTAAAATTTGGTTAAATGCTACTGAAATTAATCGTTGATTGGCGGAACCAATTCGGAAGAGGTCACGGAGGAGGACACCTGATTGGATGACGAACAATTCCATTTTTTGTCCTGCGCGGTTGAATTTTCTTGTTGGTTGCTTGTGTCTGACATTATTTACATTAAAAATTAATGTGTCTTGCTATTCCCAACAGTCCTTCGCAAATAAAACTCTCTTATATGGTATTGGGTATGGTGCTTTCATCTCCGCGTGTTGGTTACCACACAAGTAATCAGTGGCATAACCACACGCTAAAATTCCAACGAAGATGATTCCAGCGACGTACCTTATAATTTGATTGATGAGTTCTCTATGTGAACATATGATCCAACGAATTCTTCAACCTATAAATTTCCAAATGCGTTTTACTTAGGTCCTCTCATTAATTTAATCATGATTTCGCATTTAGGAACAATTCAGTGACCTAAAGATTTCCGTCCGCCAATGCACAGCCGCTTTCCGAACACACACAATGAGGGTAGGTAACCATCTCATGAGGTATTCCACCGATTTTAATAGAAGAAATAATAATACTTATTATATTATTTACTGCCAGTTAACAGGCAATATCAGACGAATATGCAGTGTGGATCAGGTTAGCAGCAAATAAAACTCATAGATTTATATGATAAATAGTTTTTTCTTAATTTATATTATTCAAGAGAAAAAACAGTTGCCCGTGGGATTATAGCACTTCAGCTCAGGGTAGGGCTAACACGAGTTCACTTTGTTTGCAGTCTCTCTTTCTTTTTAAGGAACCGGGATTTTGGTCCAGGTAAGAGTGCATCCGTGGGCGGTTGCTCGCTCTCTGTCTAAGAATTCACCGGTTGCGCCTTGCAGAGACAGCACCATCATCCTCAAGGTAAGATCTGGGATCGGGCTCACATACTGCGCACTCCGTCGATCTTGAAGATAAATTCGTTTGGGTTGGCAACCAGAATTCCTGGAAGCTGTTCTGAATGCAGAAAACTAGGGATAGTTCTCTTAAACAAAGAATAACTTCGCATGATTTTTATATTCTGGGTAAGTTTATTCCATATTGCTATGGCGCTTACCGAAAAAATCTTACGATACTTAGCTGTACGAGCTAATGAAAAAATAAAAAAAGAATTGTGATGACTGCTTCGCCGAGAATGGTCATGCTACCTCAAATTGGTAAGTGGATTAAATGTACGACTGTTTAAAATCTTTAAAATTAAAATGAGTCGCTTCTGAAACCGGCGAAACCATGAGGGATACATTTTGCAAGGTCATCGTGTGCAAAGGTGTAGCGGCCGAAGACTTCGAGGTTTGCACACACACGGGCGAGTAACGCACCTGTAGTCATTATTAGACGATGCGCATATTGAACATGGTCTCTAAGCACCATGCCGATCACTCAAACGCAACAGTCATTAGAAGGAACGGCAGAAATGTTGGAAATGGATTCTACTATTAAGAAGGATATAAAGGTATGAAAGCGCACAATAGAAAATAAAGAAGGGAGCGTTACATGATGTGATATCCCTTTTGGAGTGGGGGGAATTACGTCATGTCTGTTGGATAACCGGTGGGGAGTGCAACGCTGTGGGCAACTGCAGGGTCGGGACGAGGGGATGCTGACATTGAACGGAGGGTAGCGAGACGATGAGCGGCGACGGTACTCATGGGGATGGGGGTCAGCGTTCGAGAGTGGAAGGGGCACCGGCATCTTCACCGACATTCCATCACTCCATCCCCATCCGGGATCCGCGCGAAAAGTGCTACTCGTACATTCAAACAATTCTGTCGGAACTGTGGTTCGCTACAAAGGAACCACGTATCTTTTTGTTCTCCGACTTGGAAAGTTTGAAAATCGTTAACACTTCGCTTGTTCGGATTCTGACATTAAAACTGCCACTGCACGAACGTAATTGCTCTTTGGAATTTTCTGGAAATTTTCTTGTGCCGAATTACCTCACAAAACGACATCAAATTGGAATTTGTTTATCACCTTCGTCGACTTGATAAAAACAGCCTCTTCACCAATAAATACTGTCAACTGCTCAGTGGACCAAAAGTGCAAAAACCCTTGAAGATCTGAAGTTATCCAGGACCTTTGACCTCTACAAACGGCTGAGTCGTTCCTGAATATTCTTCCTATCATTTTATTGTTTTTTTAAAAGTGGTTTTGAACGAATAGGCGCATTTATTGCTCATATTGTTTCTATTGCGGCGTCGTTGGACCTCCGTTTGAAATTCGCTCGTCTCCAAGCTTTTGACTTTTTGGCCAATAATCTGTTCCCAAAGTCAGGACTACACGAAATAAGTTGTCATTGGATCACTTCGAAGGTTGCATCATTCTTTGCTTCGTAGTAACATTCGATAGTGAATTCGGTTCAGAAAAAGCACTTCTTTTTTTGTGCTCAGTAAACTATTCGCTTGATAATTTAAGCTGCTCGTTAAAACTTAATGCATCCTCGTATAGATCTTGCTGGCATGGGAAACGCAAATGTTCACGACCCGACCATGCGAAAAAATTATTCACCGCTTCAGCCAGGACTCGAAACACCAACCTCTCGATTAGCTACTGATGCTCTTGACCGCTCGGCCACGCCCGGGAAACCAGCAGAAAAAACAAATAGTATACACTACAAAAATAATGATCTCTCCTATCTTTGTAAACCGTTTTCGATTTCATGTGACAAAAACTTACCAGAAATACTCAAGTCACTCTCAGCAGACCGAGAAGAACGACATAGCAGCAATAATGAAGAAAGCAGTAAACTACTGAACATTACCAAAACTAAGCTAAACAGTGAAGGGCTGGCACACTGTGATGGATGCCAAGGACTCACAACCAGAGTTTTGAGATTAGAAGGAGACCTCGATCTCCTATCGGAAATAATATCAGTCCTCATAAAACATAATAAAATTAACTCGCCGAAACACGATGCGAATGAGCCGAAAAACATCAGCAAAGCTTAAACATAATTATCACAAGGAAACGGTAGAAGTCAATAGGCACAACATTAAACGCAACAAAAAGAGAAAAAGAACAAAGTCATTAGAACAAACCTCGGAGTCAGTTGAAATACAGATGACCAGAAGGAAAATAAGCGAGGAGGAAATTATGTCTTGCGTTTCCCCAGGTTCAGGGAAATCTAATGCACATAGAATCCGACTGCACAAAAAGTAAATCAGCGATCGACGGTCTCTGAAAAGTCAAAAACAGTAATCGTAAAGGTTTCTTTACTGCCACGGACGAGCGACAGCAGCATGCTTTTTACATGTCCATCGAACAACAATGAAGCAGGGGCATGGTAACCAGCAAAAGTAATGGCGGAAAAAGTGGCCTACGACTTATCGACAGACCTGGATGCCATAAACCAAAATGCAGGTTTCCAGGTGCTATTCGTGCAAACGCATTGTCAGGAGAACTCACGCTGTTTGAAAGGTCCATAGAGATGTCTGCAAATGAACCAACAGG
This sequence comes from Schistocephalus solidus, assembly GCA_017591395.1. Taxonomy (NCBI): domain Eukaryota; kingdom Metazoa; phylum Platyhelminthes; class Cestoda; order Diphyllobothriidea; family Diphyllobothriidae; genus Schistocephalus; species Schistocephalus solidus. The sequence goes on along the minus strand of WEDG01006717.1, from coordinate 7,480 downwards.
CTCACCGATGAAGACAAATTTGAACACAGTATTAAAGACTGTATCAAAGCGGTATGATTCAACCTTCAATCACTAAAAAGAAAGCAGGATGCAGAAACGAGTTTTTTCCTGACAGGTCATGTTGTCTGGTAGTTCAGGGAGTCTCCGAGGCTACTGGGGAAACGCCAAAGAAAGGGTAAAACAGGGATCTGCTGACATTCCAAAATTTATTGAATGATACGCGAAACTGGTGTGACAGTCGACATCAAAAAGATCTTTCAGATTGGGACCTCGTTACAAATGAAACGCATGAGGTTCGACCAAGACCATTAAAAAGTCGTTTTTGGGGAGTAAACAGCAGGTAGATCTATTGCTCTCTCTCGAAAGTCCCAACTACGAAAGAATCATCGTGGAGTTTTTTCAGCCGGATTACTCTCCCACCGATCGGATGAAAATAGAGGACACTGGTAGCAGAATTGAAAAAGACGTCAATAGGAGGGAACAAAACTTGAAAATAGTGAACAACAAAATAGTCAAAAACGGTGCGCTCGTTTTTATGGGAACATCCGGTGAAATTGACGGCAACCACGCCGGTAAAAAGCCCTACCAAATGCCTATAGATTTGAACCCAGACAGGAGACTGGATATATCTTGTGAAATATCCAGCAGAAATCTCCATGTAGAAGACAGAACTAAAAATCTTCAGAAATCGAGGCAAGGAAACAAGATTAAAATGATGTGCACAAATGTGCAGAGTCTATTGAACAAAATGGATGAAATTAAACTGGTCGTGGACCATTTACAACCCTGACTTCATAGCTCTAACTGAAACATGGTTAAATGAACAAATCGCGCAGACACCGAAGTCCGAATAGACGGTTTTCAGCTTATCCGCATGGATAGAAACGGACGTAGGGGGTGGTGGAGATCGCAATGTTTATACGAGAAGGCATTGACTTTATTACGGATGGGCCCTCGCCAAGTAGTATCTCGTCTTGCGAAATACTTTGTTGTAAACTGAAAGTCCCAAACCAACCAGACCTCCATATTGCCGTGGTATATCGACCCCCAGGTCAGCGAATGGACACGGACGAAGCACTCATCGCAGAGGTAAAAAGCAAATCTGCCGTAGTAAACATTTATTAATACTTGGAGATTTCAACGCTCCCGATATCGATTGGTGTCAATGTTCTGTTCGCGATCGGAAAAATTCATTCGAACAGAAATTACTTCCAGTTGGGTAAATGGGGAGTTTCTTACCCAACATGTCACAATGAAGACCCGGTTCCGAAATGGGCAGCAGTCAAGCTGTTTGGATCTAATCATTAGTAGAGACAACAATTGCATCCTTGCATTAAGTTCTTACGTGCCGCTTGGACGAAGTGATCATTGTGTTCTTGCTTGGTAGTACAGTCGTTTTTATGTACCCAAACGTCGTGCAGTTAGGCAGAGAAATGTATGGAAAGGGGATTATCCCAAAATGAAAGAATTACTGAATGGGATAGACTGGAGCCCTGCACATGTACCTGACCCAAATGCTGCCTGGTTCTTCATAAGTAAATTGATTCAGCAGTTGGTAGATAAATTCTGCCCACTTAAAAGGCGATCGTGCGTCTCCCGACCCGAGTGGGTGACATCGGAAATAAAAGGAATCTCAAGAAGAAAAAGACTGTGGAGAACATATGCCAGATATCAACAACCTGAACATTTTTCCGCTTTTTAAGAAACAGCGAAATCGGTGTCGGAATCTTCTGAGAAAAGAAAAGATCAAACTTTGAGTCAGAAATAGTCAAAGACATACCAAGAAATTCGAAAAGGTTTTATGCTTACGTTAATAAGGCAAAAACGAAATCGCGACTGCATTCCTTGTCTTAAAGACAATCAGGGGAAACAGGTTAATTGATAACTCTGATAAGACCTGCCTCTTATCCAATTTCTTTATGTCCGTGTATACCGAGGAACCATTTTTGACGAGGATGAATACTACAGTACTGCCACATCTTCAAACAAAAATAAGCACGGTGTCGTTCCCAATGGACACAGTAAGAAAAAACTCTGAAACAGCTACAGCCCACTAAATCACCTGGCCCAGATGGTATATCCGCAAAAAGTTCTCAATGAACTCACAGAACAGCTGGCCCTTCCGCTCTCCAAGATATTTGAAAGTTCGATGGAGGCGGGGGGCTCTACTACCGAGTGGAAGATAGCCAACATAACCCCCATCTATAAAGGAGGAGAGGACATCACCAAACGGTTTCCGACCAGTCAGCCTCACAAGTATCTGTTGCAAAATGATGGAGAAGATAATCAAAACGGCACTGATGAGGCATCTTGAAGAGAATAACTTGCTAAGTTCATATCAACATGGATTTCGAAGTGGTCGATCCTTCCTCACAAACTTGCTCACATCCATGGAAAGTTGGACAAAAATCATTAGAAATGGGTTTGTCAGTCGATGCGGTCTACATTGACTTTTGTAGCAAAGCCTTTGACAGGGTTCCACACAAACGTCTGATCTTTAAGCTCCGTCAAATGGGTGTGACTGGCAACCTACTCAAATGGTTGGCCGACTTTCTCACAGACCAGGCGCCAGCGTGTTTGTATCGGAGAACACCAAGTCTCACTGGTAAAACCGTTCACAGTGGAGTTCCGCAGGGCAGCGTTCTGGGTCCCATTTTGTTTCTGATATACGTAAACGACTGCCTGGATTGTCTGACATGCGAGAAGGTAATGTTCGCTGACGATTTGAAGTTATGGAACTCGATTGAAAAACCGGAGGATGCGCGAAAATTACAACAAAACTTAGATCGCTTGCAAACATGGTGTGATGAGTGGCTGCTGAACCTTAATCTTAACAAATGCCAAAATAATCCGACTGCGGTCTAGTTCCAGAAGGCTGATTGAGTTTGAATACCAGTACTCCATCAGTGGTCACCAACTCCAGGAGGTAAATATTCTAAAGGATTTGGGTATATGGATAACACCAACTCTCAAACCATCGTCGCACTGTGCGAATATCGCAAAGAAAAGCTTTGTGTATCTTAGGCGCAATCAGGGAGGTCCTTCGTTAATTTTGACGGAGAGCTTTTTGGGCGCGTTTATGGGAACATTTATCCGGCCGGTGTTGGAATATTGCGTTCAGGCGTGGCGCCCTTGGACGAAACATGACTACGCTCTGCTGGAGAAAGTTCAACGGAGGGCAACGAAAACTAGTCAGCGGATTGGAATGCCTACCCTATGAGGGGCCGCTTAGAAAGACTTAAAATTTTTCCTCTCTCTTATAGGCAATACAGAGGGATATGATCTTAGTCTTTAAAAATGGTCAGAGGAGTTGATTGTACTCTTCAGATGGCCAACTTTTTGAATTGGCAAACATGACAAGTCTCCGAGGTCACCAATACAAACTGAAAAAGAAATCACGCCAAACTTGAAGTACGGGCCAAACTTCTTTTCCCAACGGGTGATTGACGAATGGAACAAGCTGCCAGCCTCAGTTGTTCAGGCTGAAAGCGTTGAAATGTTTAAAAGAAGACTTGATGCATTTTTACTTGATGAACATATATTTAGTCGACAGCAATGATTGATATACTAAAACGACTATCGCCATGTAACATTTGCTTGTTTTGCTAGCGTCTATCTGTAAATAGGGTTTTCAAAGGCTCTGCCTATCTCCCTTATATATACTGAATTATACTGAATTATTTTTATAAGCATGCTCCGATTATAAAACTCTTTTAGTAAAAAATGCTCGAGAGATACTATTTTCTTCCGTTCACTAGCGCGCAGAAGGCTTACTAGAAAAGAGCAGTATTCCAAGCCAGGCCCAACGTACATTTTATAATAGAGAGGTTCAATAATACGAGGGTCATGCTGATGTGGGCAAACGATAGTTTTACCATTCATGAGTTCCAACGTGCCTACTTAAGCGTAAAGAATTGCTTTATGATAAAACCTAACGTACTAGTGGATCTCAAAAAAGTTTTCCCTCAATCCAACCAACATAAAAGTTCCACCGAAACGTGACTTCGGATAAAATAACAAATACTAATCCGAGGATTACGCATTTTTCCTTGCTCTTGTGATTGAATGCCTTCCGCTCCGTTCTCTAGTCCATCGTTGCTGACTCTATTTAAAAAGACTCATGCGTTGACTTGAGCGACATCGAAACAGAGTTTTTCTGGGGCAGACATCCCAATCAATAGCAAACGTCTGGGAGAACGGTAGAATAGAGTCGGTATATGCAGCTTACTCTCTCGCGAGTGCCAGAATTCTGCCATTTAATTTGTGCAACCATGGATTAACATTAATTGTGCCTAACCCAGGTTTGCGATTATGTTAATGAAATTAACCATGATGCTGCGTTTTTCGAAAAACTCGTAGCCTTCTTAAGGTGTTCATCCTTCTCCTCCCACCCTTAAGTTTCTATAGCAACATAAGCTTTGCGTAAAAATATATAAAGTATAATTAAAACTTCAAGTAAAATAGCCGTATAGGACCTGCGTACCACGTAATATAATAATACCATTCTATGAGTTAGCCGTGAAAAACTTATACCGAAAAAATATCTTGGCATTAAAAAATGCAAATTAGCCAAAGTGGACGTTCAGTCGTCAAATATAGTCGCTTCTGGTTAATTTACCAGTGATCAGCAACGGAGCCTTTGTTAACCTGGAGTGCAGTGTTCATTGCGATCAGGAAGTCTGTCTTCGTGTACCACCATTTTACTTCATATATTTAAAACATCTAAACGAGGTTTGGAATTATTTGTGTGCGGCTTGGTTAATTTCAGTGCCTCGTAGTTTTTTGCAGCGGAAAAATCCCCGCTTTTCATAAAATCGTTTGTATCTGAACGCACATATCAAATTTATTGCCACCAGGTCATGAATCCTTTCACTCCCATTTATACCGGTTGTGGTGCCGCCAAAAACGCAGGATATATACAATGAATGGTTCTTTTTAGTAACAGTAGAAGTACCTAGCGAATCTTTGTAAAACTTGTTGTCCACGAGAGGTTTTCAATTACATCAAACAACGCAACTGTGTCCATCGACGCATAAAGTAAAACGCTGTGGGGCTCAAAGGAGGGAAATTATTGGGTAAGGTCATGCACATAACGATTTTATGTATTTTTCTTTTTAATATGTGTTATGAGCGAATACATTCCGGGCAGGTTTTCTGTTACTCTGAGGCATAAAATATACATAAACTGCGTACAATTGGATTCCATTTCCCGTAACACCTACGTGTCCGATGGTCGTGACCAGCCTGGTGTTGCGCGAATTGTCTTCAAAAGTTATTATTTTCAGTACAGGCAGGGCGCACTTATCTTCTAAGTGGCACATAAAGACGAGAGCGTAGAATGTCTGGTAGAAATTCTATCATACTTCGAGAATCCTTGGGTGAAGTAGAAGGCGTTAGCACATGTAAACAGCTGGGAGATTCATTAAAGTTAACCTTTCACATTCAAGAACGTCACGCTGCACGAATCATACTCAATCTGAGGTTAGGGAATTGTGGAAACATGATAGATCAATGTAAGACTATTCAGTAAGATCTTAGCTTCATTTCCGGAAAGAATATATTCTGCGATATTAACCCACATATCCATGGAACCTTTGCAGAAATTCGACCTGCGTGAGGTGATAAAGTAAAATTGTTTGTTTAGCTTAAGCCTCGGTCTTTCATGGTGCATCCTTCTAAGGGTGGATTATTTTAACTATTATGGGTCCCAGAAGCTTTGTAGGGTCAAGAGACATGAAACGACACATAGACGAAGAAGAAATTTGGAGGCATCTGCAGAAAAATTTTGGATATTTGTTGCATTTTGTCCCCTATTCAGTTCAAACTCTTGAAACTTTTCGATCCTAATATCTCACCCGTTTATCCATTGGCATCCTATACAAGAGGATTTATTGTGCTTGTTCATGAACATAGTAAATTCTTCAAAAAATTTGGCGCCTGTTAATTTCCTATTTTTACTCACTAGGTAACCATGCGAGCATGTTGTTTTGCCTTACCATCGTCAGCGGGCATGAAACGGAGAACAGAGCAAATAGTTAAAGTAAAGAATGACATACATGAATAACTCTTGAGGGGATTGTCCCTACACGGAATTTTCGCTTTCTACTTTCAGTTCCTTTGAGTTTATGAAGTTTTAGTCTCCAGCTTAGTGTAGAAAATACGTTGGTTTGGAATAACTCTTGAGTGGATTGTCCAGTCTCTAAATTTGGGAATTATTTACTTGGACTGGAGATTTTGCAGCTATCCAAATATTTTTCCCTGAAGATTATTCCATGTAGCGGAGGTTATCCCTACCAGAAATACAAGCCTCAACGCAAACCCGGAGGCTATCTCTACAAAAAATACAAGCTTCAACGTTCACATGCTTCCGAATTTCACGCCAGCAGTTTGCTGCTTTAATCTGCTCTCAATCAGGGGAATGAGAAGCCACAACAAAGGCTGAGTCGTTGTATGCTTATTAGAAGTCTGGCTGCTGAATACTATTGCACCCTAGATCATTTATTTAAGAAGATTTATAAATTAAATGCATTCGCGTAGCATCCTAAGAGGTATGGAAAACACAGACGCTCAGGATTCATCTGCGCGGGAAAAAAATTAATGCCACGGTCGGGGTCGAACAATTGCCGAAATAAAACGCACATAACCATGCTGCCACATTCACACGGAAATCTGATTAAAAAAATTGTATACAAACAGAAAAGCTCGTCGAATTTGAAGGACCGAAGACGAAGAATTCGCATTCGAAATAGGTCAACATGCTTTTACAAAAAAAGAGTTACAACTCCGTACAAAGCTCATTCTTACTGATAGATGCTAAAGCGGAATTCTTTGTTGGCGATATAGGAGCAAGTGCAGAAAAAAATTGGCACAGTCATAAAAAGAGTTTCGGCATTAACCTTAGGAATAATTGCTCGTCCTGACGCAACTTGGATCGTCGACCAAAGTAGTATTATTTCTGATACTGATGCCCTATCAACAAATCAGAGCATCAAGTCACCAAACAGACATTTTGACCGAAAACGCAATCTCGTTATTAAAGGGGCTCTCGAGTCCACTTCTCTGATTGCAAAGGAAGGGATAGAACATGACCTCAATCTTTTCCGATCATATTCAAATTCGATTTTTCGAGATGGCGAATGCATTGCCGTGCTCAAAAGCATTACGTTAAGGGCATGCGGGTGTTTCACATGAACTATCATCACTGAGGCCTCTTAAAATCGTTCTTGAAAATGATGTTCAGGCTTCACGCCTCCGAGAAGGGAGAATGGCTCTCTGTAGCTCACACCGCGATGTTTTTTTCAGCCGGATTACGAACCGATAGAAAGGCACAAAATGAGGATGCTGAGAAATTAACTGGATAGGAGAACCGAACAGGGGAAAAATCACTCCAAATTAAGGATGGGAAAATAAAAGTGGAGAAGAAGTCTTTTATGTGGCAGACCCCGTACTTCATGAAGGCATGCAGCAATACGCTGGCGCG
>WEDG01006714.1:0-27336 GCA_017591395.1 Schistocephalus solidus | reverse complement strand
AAAATAACCCGCCTTACATGGAAATAAAAAATCGCATCCAATGAAAACGCGTTTATAATTAACTATCCCATTGGTAGAAAACTAAAGCAAACTGATCAGATGAAATCGTAGCCCATAAGAAGAAGGCAGCAAATGCAAGCTTTAATTGAAGGCAGTTAAATTGAAGCTGAAGAATGAGATTGCTAATTAAGACAGCCAGAAACAAGACAAATGCACAAAAGGGAGGTCGAACAAGGGTAAGATTAGTAAAATGAGTTAAATCCCGTATGTTACTTGTGCTGTAAAAAGTATAATAAGTAGAAATGTTTGTCTAGGTAGTCGACGGAAGTTTATGTGTTAGTGGAATAAAGAAAACGAAAAATGAAGTAAAATTGAAAGACTGCGAAGTATTAACCGACTGACAGATTAACGGATTTTCATATGCAATTTTATTGTTAAAATGGGAAGTATAGAAAAAGAAAAAAGTTCACGTAATTTAAGGGTATAGATATTTGAAAACGACACAAAAGTAATAGTAGATTATGTGTCACACGGCTAGAAAAATAGGAGAGTAATAAAACGAAATAAACAAAGAACAAAGAAAATGTCGCACCGAAAATACAGAATAATTAATTTGAAGGCAAGTTGAATGTAAATTTTTTATCCCCATTGTAGGGTGTCATGGCAAGGAAAAAAAGAAGGAGAGGACCTCAGATGAAAAAGGCGACGGAAGAGGAAATTATAATGACAAAAATTGACTTCAGCCGAATTGTCGACTACCTACAGGAAAGGAGACTGCTACCTATGCATATGTTGTGCACATTCGGAAACAATAAAACCCAGTAGGCCTCTGCAGAGCAGACAAACGGCTTCTTATTTAAATGTTCCCGCTGCAGACGAAAGAAGTGCCTACGAAAAGGTACTATTTCCAACGGTAGTAGGTTAACCCTGGGGAATATAACGAAAATTGTCTACCGGTACGTAGAAGGCGTGGAGGTCCAAGCTGTACGCCGCACTGGTAGGTGCATCGCAATACTGCAATGCAGTGGTACGCAATCTGTCGCAATGTGTCAGCCAGTGCACTCATGAGTGCCGTAGACAGGTTGGCGGCAAGGGGTATAGAAGTGCGAGGTGGACGAGACAATTACTACTACTGCTAATGCGTCTACTACTACTACTACTACTACTACTACTACTACTACTACTGCTACTACTACTGCTACTACTACTACTGCTACTGCTGCTGCTACTACTACTACTGCTACTGCTACTAGCTATTACTGCTACTGCTACTGCACTACTGCTACTACTACTACTACTGCTACTACGCTACTATTACTACTACTACTGCAACGCTACTACTGCTGCTACTGCTTCTAGCTCAGCTACTACCACTAGCATGATCCTCAACTAGCATTGCTACGCTACTACTACTACTCGCTAAATACAGCTAATGCTGCTACTACTCCAATCTCTACTACTCGCACTGCTACTAATGCTACTGCCTACCACTACCGCTACTGCTACTGCATCTAATAGCTCGCTACTAGTACTGCTACATACGGCTACTTTGTGCTTATGCTACTACTACTATTACTATTACTACTGCTACCACTCTTAATACTATTATAACTGCGTCTAATACTACTATTACTAATACTAATATTACTACTACTACTTCTATTATAACTTATATCAATAGTACCACTACTTCTACTACAAATAATACAACAACTAATACACATATAACAATTACTACTACTACCAATAAAACAACTAATACGACAACTACAACTGAATCTACTACTACTAAAACTACTACTACTACTACTAATACTACAAATTCATTTACTACTACTGCGTGTACTGCAACTACTACTACTGCAACTATTACTACTACTACTACTTATGCTACAACTACTACATTTACTCTTAGTACTGTGTCTACCACTAATGCTACTTCCACTATTACTACTTCTCCCATTGCTACCACTACTGCTGCGTCTACTACTACTACAACTACTTCTTCTACTACTACCACTACTAGTACTATTAAGACTTCTACTACTGCGTCTACTTCTATAACGACTTCTACTACTTCAACTTCTAATAGTTTTCCTACTACTTCAATTACTACTACTACTTCTACTACTACAACTACCACTTCTACAACTACTCATACTTCCATTTCTATTACTTCTACTACTACTGATACCAGTACTAATACTATTTCTACTACTGCGTCTGCTAGTACAATATATACTTCTACATTTGCGTCTTTTTTTCTACTACTACTATTAACACAACTACATCAACGTCTACTACTACTACTACTACTACTACTACTACTACTACTACTACTACTACTACTACTACTACTACAACCACTAAAAATACTACTAATAATGCATCTTCTATTACTACTTATACTGCAACTACCACTTATTATGTTACCAATTCTAAAGGAAAGGAGTCTGCTTCCTATGCATATGTTGTGTGTATGCGGAAACAATATGACCCAGCAGGCCTCAGCAGAGCAGACAAACGGCTTCTTATTTAAATGTTCCCGCTGCAGACGAATGACGTGCCTTAAATAAGGTACTATTTCGAAGGTTGTAAGTTTACCATAGGGAATAATACGAAAATTGTCTACCGGTACGTAGAAGGCGTACGAGCCAAGTGCTGGCCGCACTGGTAGGGGTGCATCGCAATACTGCAATGCAGGGGTACGCAATTTATCGCAATTTGTCAACCAGTCAACTCATGAGCGCCGTAGGCCAGGTAGGCGCCAAGGTTATAGAAATGCAGGTGTACGAGACAATTACTACAACTGCTAATGCATCTACGAATACAACAAATACTACTTCAAATAGTATTGCTACTACTTCTAATATTACTTATACTACTACGAATACCACTAATAATACTACCACCGGCGTCTAATACTACTGCTGCTACTACTACTACTACTAAAACTCATATTACTAATGATAATTCTTCTACTGCATCTTCTACTAATAATACTTTTACTTCTACTTCCACTATTAATACTACTACAACTGCGTCATCTACTACTTATACAACTACTACTACTAATACTACAACTTATATTACTATTTAAACTTTTACTACAACAACAACTGCGTCTACTTCTACTACGGCTATTGCTACTTCTACTGCAACTACCATAACTGCGACTTATACCGCTACTTATACCGCTACTTATACTACTTCTACTTTTACTACTATAACTACTACTGCGTCGCTGCAACTTCTACTACTACTACTGCTACTTATACTACAAATACTTCTACCTTAAAAACTGCGTCTACAATTACAACTATTATACTACTACTATAACTACTGCGTCTACTACAACTACTAATAGTAAAATATAACTACTAATTGTGCTATTTCTACCACTGATAGTGTGTCTACTAATACTTCTATTTATACTGCTACTACTGCGTCTTCTACTATTACGACTACTACTTCTTCTACTAGTGATACTATTACTACTAAAACTACTATTACTACTACTACTACTACTACTACTACTACTAGAACTACAACTAATACTACTACTAAAACTACTGTTACTATTACTACTTCTACTACTACTCATGACACTACTACTACTAATACTACTTCTACTACTACTAAAACTTATACTACTTCGCCGTCTACAACTAGTACTACTACTAATACTATTACCACAACTAATACTCCGTCTTCTGCTTCTACTACTACTATTACTTCTTCTTCGTCTACTACTAATACTTTTACCACAACTAATACTCCGTCTTCTGCTACTTCTACTACTACTATTTCTTCTACTGCGTCTACTACTTATACTAATTCTACAACTACTACTTATAATGCAACCATTACTACTACTACTACTGCAACTGCTTCTGAGTCTTCCCCTACTAATACTACTTCCACTGCTACAACTACTAAAACTGCGTTTACTACAACTAATACTACCACAAATATTAAGACGTCTACTACGGCGTCTACTGCAACTGCTACTTCTTCTACTTATACTTCTTCTACTACTACATTAATTACTTCTACTACTAATACCACAACTACTACTGCGTCTACTACTACTACCAGTACTACTGCATCTATCACTACCGCGTCTACTACTACTACTACATATACTACAAATAATACTACTAATACTACCATTACTACTTATACTAATAACAGAACTGATACTACCACTATTACTACTACTACTACTACTACTACTACTACTACTACTACTACTTCTACTACTACTGCGTCAAACACTACAACTTTTACTTCTACTACTGCATCTACTACTACTACAAATTCTACTATAACCACAACTACTACTGCGTCTAAATCTACTCTTTTTTATTTAAATACTACTTCTACTGCTATCACTATTACTGCTACTACTACTTCTACTACTATTACTACAACTACTACTGCGTCTTCTACTACTACTACAACTGCGTCTACTACTACTACTACTATTACTTTTACTATGGAAAAATTATACTACTTCTACTACAACTACTACTTTTACTACGGAAAAGGGAACCTACTTTCGAACCAACCGTTTACAAGCAGAATAAAGCGTACCGAATGCCAAAGCGTATAACTAGACAGCATATTTGACAGCAGTCCCATGATAATTTTTGTGATCTTTATCTGTACAGGAAAACCTACTATAGGCTTTTAAGTAGTAAAACAATAGCATTTATTATGAGACCCGCTATATGTGCTTTCACCCATGTATGTTCCGTTGTGCCCTGGAACTCAGACTAGAGCCCTCGCAGGCAGTTGCATAGCGACGTGTAGCATTTGTTGATAATCTGGATTCAAAAAGACAATGGAGACCGGAATGGCCATTTCTGGCTTATTACCCATCATCAGCCAGTCATGCCCAATCCAATGTGTGGAACACCCGGAAAGCGAACCAGCGAAATTTGGTTATGATTCGAACGCTCTCACATTGAGCCACGGGCTCGGTGCTTTGTCGGTTGTGATCGGGAATATTATAACAGTGTGTTGCTAACCAATCTGCTTAAGGAACATGTAGGTTCCGTTGTGCCCTGGAAATAAGACTAGAGCCCTCGCAGGCGGTTGCATAGCGACGTGTAGCGTATGTTGATAATTTGGAACCGAAAAAGTCAAGGGAGACCGCAATGGCTATTTCTGGCTTATTAGCCGTCAATAGCCAGTCATTCCCAATCCCAAGTGTGGAACACCTGGAATTTGAATTTGCGATTTTTGAAAATTGAGTCGAACGCTGGACCATTGAGCCAAGGGCTCGATGCTTTGTCCATTGCGATCGGGAATATGATGGTAGTGTGTCCCTCACCGATCTGCTAAGGAACATGCATGCTGAGTTTTGCACTGCAACTCAGACTAGAGCCCCCGCAGCAGGTCGCATAGCGACATGTGGTATATGTTAAAAATGTGAAACCGACAAAGGCGAGGGAAAACCTCATAACCATTTCTGGATTATTTGCAGTCATCAGCGAGTTATTCCCAAACCCAAGTGCACAACACCTGTGATTTTAACTTGCGACCTTTGGAAATTGAGTCGAACGCTCTACCATTGAGCCACGGGCTTGATGCTTTGTCCGTTGCGATCGGGAATATGATGATAGTGTATGGCTCACCGATATGCTTAAGAAACATGTATGCTCCGTTGTGCCCTGGAATTCAGACTACAGCCCAGGCAGTCAGTTGCATAGCGAAATGTAGCATGTTTTAATAATGTGGAACCGGCAAAAAAAGAGAAACCGTAATGGCAATTTCTGGCTTATTTGCAGTCATCAGGCATTCATTCCCAATTCCATAATTGGAATACATGGAATTCTCACCTGCACTTTAAGGTAACTGAGTCGATGTCTCTACCATTGAGCCACGGGCTCGACGCTCTGTCCGTTGACATAGGGAATATGATGATAATGTGTGGCTCACCGATCTGCTTAAGGATAATATATGTTCCTTTGCGCTCTGGAACGCAGCCTTGAGCCCTTGAAGCGTTTGCACAGTGACATGAAGCATTTGTTGAAAATGTGGAATCGAAAAAGACAAGGGAAACCGGAATGGCCATTTCTGGCTTATGAGCAGTCATCAGTCAGTCATTCCCAATCTAAATTGTGGAACAATTGGGATTTGAACCCGCTGCCTTTGTTAATTGCGTCGAACGCTCTAATATTTAGCCACGTGCTCGTTGATTTTTCGGATGCGATCGGGAATATGATGATAGTGTGTGGCTTACCAATCTGCTTAAGGAATATGGTTGTTCCGTTTTGCCCTGGAAATCAGACTTTAGCCCCCGCAGCCGCTCGCATACGTAATGCCTATTTTTTGGCTTATAAGCAGTCATAAGCCAGTCATACCCAATACTAGTGTGGAACACCTGGGATTCGTACCCGCGACCTGTGGAAATTTACTCAATTTTTAATCCATTGAGCAGTGACCTCGTTATTTTGTCGGTTGCGATTGGGAATATGATGATAGGGTGTGGCTCACCGATCAGCTTAAGAACATGTATAATCCGTTTCACCCTGGAACTTAGAATAGAGCCCCTGCAGGCGCTCGCATAGTGACGTGTACCATATGTTAATAATGTTGAACCGTCAAAGACAAGGAAGACCGGAATGTCCATTTCTGGCTTATTTGTAGTCATCAGCCAGTCATACCCAATTTCAGTCTGGAACACCTTGGATTCGTATCCGCGCCCTGTGGAAATTGACTAATTTATAAACAATTGAGCAGCGGCCACAATGCTTTGTCGGTTGCGATCGGGAATATGATGAGAGTGTGGCTCACCGATCTGCTTAAGGAACATGTAGATTCCGTTGTACTCTGGAAATCAGACGACCCCTCTCAAACTATCGCATAGCGACGTGTATTATATTTTGTTAATGTGGAACCGACAAAGACAAGGGAGCCCGGAATGGATATTTCTGGCTTATAAGTCGTCATCAGCTAGTCATTCCCAATCCCAAGTATGAAACAGCTCGAAATTGAACTTGCTAACCTTGGAAATTGAGTCGAAAACTCTAACATTAAGCCACTGGATTGATCATTTTTTCATTGCGATCGGGAATATGATGATAGTGTTTGGATCACCGATCTGCTGTAGGAACACGTATGTACCGATTTGCCCTGCAAATCAGACTAGAGCCCCCTGCAGGCGTTTGCATAATGACGTGTACCATATGCTTATAATGTTGAACCCTCAAAGACAAGGAAGACCGCAATGGCTATTTCTTGCTTATTAGCCGTCATCAGCTAGTCATTCCCAATCGCAACTGTGGAACATCTGGAATTTGAACTTTGGAAAATTGAGTCGAACGCTCTAACACCGAGCCACTGGATCGATTCTTTTTCTCCGTTGCAATCGGGATTATGATGATAATGTTTGGATCACCGATCTGCTTAAGGAACATGTATAATCCGTTTTACCCTGGAACTCAGACTAGAGCCCCTGCAGGCGGTCGCATAGTGACGTGTACCATATGTTAATAATATTGAACCGTCAAAGATAAGGAAGACCGGAATGGCCATTTCGGGCTTATTAGTAGTCATAAGCCGGTCACACCCAATTTCAGTATGGAACACCTGGGATTCGAACCCGTGACTCAATTTCTAAACAATTCAGCAGCAGCCTCAATGCTTTGTCAGTTGCGATCGGGAATATGATGATAGTGTGTGGCTCACCTATCTGCTTAAGGAATATATATGCTCAGTTTCGCGCTGGAACTCAGACTAGAGCCCCCGGTGCAGGTCGCATAGCGACATGTGGTATATGTTAATAATGTGCAACTGACAAAGACGAGGGAAGACCGGAATGGCCATTTCTGGTTTATTTGCAGTCATCAGGCATTCATTTCCAATCCCATGTGTGGAATTCCTGGGCTTCCATCCCGCGCCTATTGGTAATTAGGTCAAACGCTCTACCATTGATCAACGGGCTTGTTTCTTTGTCGGTTGCGATCGAAAATATGATGATAGTATGTGGCTTACCGATCTGCTTAAGGAACATGTATGTTCCGTTTTGCCCTGGAATTCAGACTAGAGACCCCGCAGCCAGTTGCATAGCGACATGTATCATATGTTAATATTGTGGAACTGACAAAGAAAAAGGAGACCAATATTTCAATTTCTAGCTTATTAGCCGTCATTAGCCATTCATTCCCAATCTTAAGTGTGTAACACCTAGGATTCGAACCCGCGACATTTGCTAATTGAATCGAACTCTTATTCATTGAGCTGCGGGCTCGTTTCTTTGTGGGTTGCGCTCGGGAATATGATTATAGTGTGTAACTTACCGGTCTGCATAAGGAACATGTTTGCTCCATTTTTCCCTGGAAATCAGTCTAGAGCCCCAGCAGCTGGTCATATAGCGACATGGAGCGTATGTTGATAATGCGAAAGCGACAAAGACAGGGAAGAACGGAATGGCCATTTCTGGCTTATCAGTAGTCATCAGCCAGTTATACCCAATCCAAGTGTAGAACACCTGGAATTGGAACCCGCGACCTGTGGTTATTGAGTCAATTATTCAACGATTGAGCCGCGGCCTCGTTGCTTTATTGGTTGCGATCTGGAATATGATGATAGTGTGTGGCTCACCGATCTACTTAAGGAACATGTATGCAACGTTTTGCCCTGGAACTTAGTCCAATGCCCCAGCAGCCAGTCGCATAGCGACTTGTAGCATATGTTAATAATGTGGAACCGACAAAGACAAGGGTGACCGCAATGGCCATTTCTGGCCTTTTAGTAGTCATCAGCTAGTCATTTCCAATCGCAAGTGTGAAACACCTGGTATTTGAACTTGTGACATTTGGAATTTGAATCGAACGCTCTACCATTAAGCCACAGGCTCGCTGTTTTGTCCGTTGCAATCAGAAATATGAGGATAGTGTGTGGATCACCGATCTGCCTAAGTAACATGTATGTTCATTTTGCCGTGAAAATCAGACTAGAGCCGCTGCAGGCGGTAAGATAGCGATGCGTAGCATATGTTAATAATGTGGAACCGACACTGAAAAGGGAGACCGTAATCGCCATTTCTGGCTTATTAGCCGTCGTCAGCCAGTCAGTCACAATCTTAAGTGTAAAACACCTGGTTTTCGGACCCGCGAACTTTGGTAATTGGGTCAAACGCTTTCCAAATGAGCCACGGGCTCGTAGAATTTTCGGCTGCGATCGAAAAAATTACGATATTGTGTGGCTTACAGATCAGCTTTAGGAACATGTAGGTTCCGTTGTGCCCTGGAATTCTGACTTGAACCCCTGCTTGCCGTCGCATAGTGAGGTGTAGCGAATGTTGATAATGTGTAAGCCACAAAGACAAGAAAGACCGGAATGGCCATTTCTGGCTTATTAGCCGTCATAAACCAGTCAATTCCAATCACAAGTGTGCAAATCTTTGGAATCGAACCCGCGAACTTTGTTAATTGAGTCAAACGCTCGACCATTAAGCAACAGGCTTGTTGCGTTGTCGGTTGCGATCGGGAATATGATGATAATGTGTGGCTAACAGATCGGCTTTAGGAACATGAAGGTTTCATTGTGCCCTGGAATTCAGACTAGAACCCCCGCAGGTGGTCGCATAGCAACGTTTAGCGTATGTTGATAATGTGGTACCGAAAAAGACAAGAAAGACCGTATTGGCTATTTCTGGCTTATTAGCCGTCATCAGCTAGTCATTCTTAATCCCAAGTGTGGATCGCCTGGAATTTGAACTTGCAACCTTTGGAAATTGAGTTGAACGCTCTACCATTGAAACACGGGCTAATTGCTTGTCCGTTGCGATCAGAAATATGATGATAGTGTGTGGCTCACCTATCTGCTTAAGGTAAATGTAGGTTTCGTTGTGCCCTGGAACTCATACAAGAGCCACTGCAGCAATCGCATAGGGACATTTAGCATAAGATTATAATAAGGAACCGACAATGACAAAGGAAATCCTAATGACTATTTCTGACTTATAAGCCATCAAAAGCTTGTCATTCCCAATCGCAAGTGTGGAACACCTGGGATTTGTACTTGCGACCTTTGGTAATTGAGTCAAACGCTCTTCCATTGAGCCACGGGCTCGTTGCTTTGTCGGTTGCGATCGAAAATATGATGATAGTTTTTGGCTCATATATCTGCTTAAGGAACATGTATGTTCAGTTTTGCGCTGGAATTCAAACAAGAACCCCCGCAGGTGGTTGCATGGCGATGTCTTGCGTATGTGGATAATGTTGAATCAACAAAGGCAAGGAAGACCGCAATGGCCATTTCTGGCTTATTAGTAGTCATCAGCCAGTCATACATACACCGAACAACAGAACATACACCGAACAACACCGCGCGCGAGGTTTGAATTTGTAGCAGCAGGAAGAGAATTTTTTTCATTGTGTCTACATACTGAAAACAGCTGTCTTCAGCCAAAAAGTAGATTAAAAAACGCTTTTCATTAACAATCCTTCGCCTGAGATCCATCTAGATCCTTATCGTCCGACCAAAAATATTTTCTGCAAAACGGTCATTCTTTCGCAAAAGTCTCCTGCGGAAACCTCGACTTGAGCTACGCAGCATACTTGCTAAAAATACTGCATCAAACTGTTCGTCAAATTAACGGAGTGTCATCCATAAAATGCTGAGTCGATCATTTCTACACGGCCTAATGTTCTCCTTGTCAGTTTAGCCTAAATAGGCTTACCTGAAAACGTTCATGAGGCCTTTCCTCTTCGCAATATTTCGACAAACTTAACACAAGCATAGCCAATGTTTACAATTGTGCAGATTCTTCCTTTTCGTAAATTCGCGGGATGACGGATATGTGCACTGTTACCTGAAATATTGTGTCAGGGTACGGCGTCGATCTTCAGACCCCCGACAACTCAGCCGCGCGCAATAACCACTCGGCCACCGCATCACGGTGGCGAGCGATATCGCAAACTTTAATCGATTTGGCTTATAAGTCCTCACCAGCCAGTCATTCTCAACCTCAAGTGTGGAACACCTGGGTTTTGAACCCGAAACCTTTTGAAATTGAGATAAACTCTAAACCATTGAGACGCGGGCTCGTTGCTTTGTCGGTTGAGATCGAGAATATGATGATAGTGTGTGGCTCACCGATCTGCTTCAGGAACATATATGTTCCGTTGTGTCCTGGAAGTCAGTCTAGAACCACTGCAGGCGGTCGCATAGGGAGGTCAAGCGTATGATAAGATGTCGACTTAATTTACGGTAGTAGTGGTTTCGAATCCCAGGTGTTCCACACATGGGATTGGTTATGACAGGCTTATGACGGCTTATAAGCCAGAAATGGCCATTCCAGCCTTTCTTGTCTTTGTCGGTTCCACATTATCAACAAATGATTAATTTTGCTATGCAACCGCCTGCGGTGGCTCTCAACTGAGTTCAGGGCACAATTGAACATACGTGTTCCTTAAGCAGATTGGTTAGTTACACACAATCATCATATTTCTGATCACAACCGACAATTCAATGAGCCCGTTTTTTAAAGGTAGAGCGTTTGGCTCAATAACCAAAAGTTGCGGGTTAAAGCCCTGGTGTTCCATCCTTGAGATTGGAAATGAATGGCTGATGACGGCAAATAAACCAGAAATGTCCCTTCCGGATTTGTCATTGTCGGTTCCACATTATCGCCACGCAACCGCCTGCAGGGGCTCTAGTCTGAGTTCAGGGCTAAATAGAACATACCTAATTTTTAAGCAGATCGGTGAGCCACAAACTCTCATCATATTTCCGATCGCAACCGACACAGCAGCGAGCCCGTGGCTAATAGTAGAGCGGTTTACTCAATTACCAAAGATTTTGCGGGTTCGAATCTAGGTGTTCAACACTTATGATAGGGTAAGTCTGGTTGATAAAGGCTTTTAAGCCAGAAATGGCAATTCCGGTCTCCCCTGTCTTTTTGGTTCCACATTATCAACATATCCTACACGTAACTATGCGACCGCCTGTAAAGGCTCTACTCTGAGTACCAGGGCACATCGCAATATACATTTTTCTTAAGCAGATCGGTGGGCCACACACTATCATCATATTCCCGATGGTAACCGACAGAGCAACGAGCCCGTGGCTCAATAATAGTGCGTTTGACTCAAAAACCAATAGTCACTGGTTAGACCTCTGGTGTGCTATCCTTGTGATGAAATTTGACAGGCTAATGACGGCTTATAAGCCAAAAATGGCCATTCAGGTCTCCCTTGTCATCGTCGGTTGCACATTATTAACATATGCTTAATGTCGCTATGCGACCACCTGCGGGGAGTCTTGTCAAAGTTCAGGGCACAATGGAACATACATGTTCCTTAAGCTACTTGGTGAGCCACACACTTTCATCATATACCTGGATCGCAACCGACAGAGCAACGAGCCCGTGGCTCAATGGTAGAGAGTTCGACTCAATTACCAAAGGTCACGAGTTCGAATCCTAGGTGTTTAACACTTGGTATTGGGCATGACTGGCTGATGACGGCAAATGAGCCAGAAATGGACATTCCGTTCTTCCTTATATTTGTCGGTACCAACTTATTAACATATGCTTTACGTCGCTATGCGGCCAACTGCTAGAGCTCTAGTCAGAGTTCCAGGGCACAACGGAACATACATGTTCCTTAAGTAGGTCGGTATGCCACACACTATCATCATATTACCAATCGAAACTGACAAAGCAACGAGCCCGTGGCTCATAGGTTGAGCGCTCCACTCAATTACCAAAGGTTACGGATTCGAATCCCAGGTGTTCCACTCGTATTATTTGGAAGGACTGGCTGATGACGGCTTATATGCCAGAAATGATCATTCCGGCCTCACTTGATTTTGTGAGTTAAACATTATCAACTAATGTTTAACGTCGCTATACAACCGCCTCCTTGGGCTCTTGTCTTAGTTCCAGTGAGCAACGGAACATACATGTTCCTAAGGCAGATGGGTGAGTCACACCCTGTCATCATATTCCCGATCGCAATTGACAAAGCAACGAGCCCGTGGCTCATAGGTTAAGCGTTCGACTCAATAACCTAAGGTTGCGGATTCGAATCCCAATTGTTTCACTCGTATTATTTGGTAGGACTGGCTGATGACGGCTTATAAGCCAGAAATGATCATTCCGGCCTCACTTGATTTATTGAGTTAAACATTATCAACTAATGCTAAACGTCGCTATGAAACCGCCTCCTAGGGCTCTAGTCTTCGTTCCAGTGAACAACGGAACATACATGTTCCTTAAGTAGGTGGGTGAGCCACACACTGTTGTCCTATTCCCGATCGCAAAACGACAAAGCAACGAGCCCATGGTTCAATGGTGGGTGCGTTCTAATCTATTACCAAATGTGTCGTGTTGGAATCCCAGGTGTTACACACTTGGGATTGCGTATGATATGCTGATGACTGCAAATAAGCCCGATATGGCCATTCCGGTCTCCATTATATTTGTCGGTTCCACATTATCAACATATGCTTCACGTCGCTATACGCCTGCTGCTTGGATTCTAGTCAGAGTTCCAGGGCACAACGGAACATACATGTCCCTTAAAAGGATCGGTATGCCACACACTATCATCATATTATCGATCGCAACTGACAATGCAACGAGCCCGTGGCTCATAGGATGAGCGATCGACTAGATTACAAAAGGTTTCGGGTTCAATTCCCAGGTGTTTCACTCGTATTATTTGGTAGGACTGGCTGATGACGGCTTATAAGCCAGAAATGATCATTCCGGCCTCACTTGATTTATTGAGTTAAACATTATCAACTAATGCTAAACGTCGCTATGAAACCGCCTCCTAGGGCTCTAGTCTTCGTTCCAGTGAACAACGGAACATACATTTTCCTTAAGTAGGTGGGTGAGCCACACACTGTTGTCCTATTCCCGATCGCAAACGACAAAGCAACGAGCCCATGGTTCAATGGTAGTGCGTTCTAATCTATTACCAAATGTGTCGTGTTGGAATCCCAGGTGTTACACACTTGGGATTGCGTATGATATGCTGATGACTGCAAATAAGCCCGATATGGCCATTCCGGTCTCCATTATATTTGTCGGTTCCACATTATCAACATATGCTTCACGTCGCTATACGCCTGCTGCTTGGATTCTAGTCAGAGTTCCAGGGCACAACGGAACATACATGCCCCTTAAAAGGATCGGTATGCCACACACTATCATCATATTATCGATCGCAACTGACAATGCAACGAGCCCGTGGCTCATAGGATGAGCGATCGACTAGATTACAAAAGGTTTCGGGTTCAATTCCCAGGTGTTCCACTCGTGGGATTTGGTAGGACTGGCTGATGACGGCTTATAAGCCAGAAATGATCATTCCCGTCTCACTGGATTTTGTGAGTTCCATATTATCAACAAATGCTTAACGTCGCTATGCGACCGCCTCCTAGGGTTCTAGTCTGGGTTCCGGGGCACAACGGAACATGAATGTTCCTTAAGCAGATCGGTGGGCCGCACACTATTATCATATTCCCGATCGCAACCGACATAGCAACGAGCCCATGGCTCAATGGTAGAGCCCTCGACTCAATTAACAAAGGTTGCAGATTCAAATCCAAATGTTCCAAACTTGGGATTGAGTATGAATGGCTGATGATGGCTAATAAGCCAGAAATGGCCATTCCCGTCTTCCTTGTATTTGTCGGTTCCACATTATCAACATATGAAAAAAAACGATATGAGACCGCCTGCATGGGCTCTAGTCAGATTCCCATGGTACAACGGAACATGCATGTTCCTAAAGCAGATCGATTAGCCACACACTATCATCATATTTCCGATTGCAACCAACCAAGCAACGGGCCCGTTTCTCAGAACTAGAGCGATCGACTCAATTACCACAGGTTGCGGGTTTGGATCCCAGGTGTTCCGCACTTGGATATGGGTATGACTGGTTGATGACGGCTTATAAGCCAGAAATGGCCATTTCGGTTTCCCTTGTATTTGTCGGTTCCAAAATTATTATCTTATGCTAAATGACACTATGCGATCGCCTACGGGGGCTTTTGTCTTCGTTCCATGGCACAATGGAACATACATTATCCTTAAGCAGATCAGTGCTCCACACACTATCATCATATCCTTGATCGCAACTGACAAATTAACGAGCCCGTGGCTCATTTGTAGAGCGAACGACTCAATAAGCGAATGTCGCGGGTTCAAATCCCAGGTGTTCCACACCTTGGATTGCGTATGACTGGTTGATGATGGCTTATAAGCCAGAAATGGCCATTGTGGTCTCCCTTGTATTTATTGGTTCCTACATATTATCTTATGCTAAATGTCACTATGCGATCGCCTGCGGGGGCTCTTGTCTTATTTCTAGGGCATAATGGAACATACATTTTCCTTAAGCAGATCGGTGAGTCACAAACTATCATCATATTCCCGATCGCATTGACAAAGCAATGAGCCCGTGGCTCAATGGTTGTGCGTTCCACTCAATAACAAAAGGTTGCGGGTTCGAATCCTAGGTGTTTAACACTTGGGATTGGGCATGACTGGCTGATGACGGTAAATAAGCCAGAAATGGACATTCTTGTCTTCCTTATATTTGTCGGTAACAACTTATTAACATATGCTTTACGTCGCTATGCGGCCGACTGCTAGAGCTCTAGTCAGAGTTCCAGGGCACAACGGAACATACATGTTCCTTAAGTAGGTCGGTATGCCACACACTATCATCATATTACCAATCAAAACCGACAAAGCAACGAGCCTGTGGCTCATAGGTTGAGCGCTCCACTCAATTACCAAAGGTTACGGATTCGAATCCCAGGTGTTCCACTCGTATTATTTGGAAGGACTGGCTGATGACGGCTTATAAGCCAGAAATGATCATTCCGGCCTCACTTGATTTATTGAGTTAAACATTTTCAACTAATGCTTAACGTCGCTATACAACCGCCTCCTAGGGCTCTAGTCTTAATTCCAGTGAGCAACGGAACATACATGTTCCTTAAGCAGATGGGTGAGTCACACACTGTCATCATATTCCCGATCGCAAACGACAAAGCAACGAGCCCATGGTTCAATGGTAGTGCGTTCGAATCAATTACCGAATGTCTCGTGTTGGAATCCCAGGTGTTACAACCTTGGGATTGCGTATGACTTGCTGATGATTGCAAATAAGCCAGATATGGACATTCCGGTCTCCATTATATTTGTCGGTTCCACATTATCAACATATGCTACACGTCGCTATACGGCCGCTGCTAGGATTCTAGTCAGAGTTCCAGGGCACAACGGAACATACATGTTCCTTAAAAGTTTCGGTATGCCACACACTATCATCATATTACCGATCGCAACCGACAAAGCAACGAGCCCATGGCTCATAGGTTGAGCATTTGACTTAATTACCAAAGGTTTCGGGTTCAATTCCCAGGTGTTCCACTCGTGGGATTTGGTAGGACTGGCTGATGACGGCTTATAAGCCAGAAATGATTATTCCCGTCTCACTGGATTTTGTGAGTTCCACATTATCAAAAAATGCTTAACATCGCTATGCTACCGCCTTCTAGGGCTCTAGTCTGAGTTCCTGGGCACAACGGAACATGAATGTTTCTTAAGCAGATCGGTGAGCTACATATTATCGTCATATTTATGATCGCAACCGACAAAGCAACGAGCCCGTGTTCCAATGGTAGATCCTTCTACTCAATAAACAACGTTTGCGGGTTCAAATTCAGATGTTCCATACTTAAGATTGCGTATGACTTGCTAATGAAGGCTAATAAGCCAGAAAGTGCCATTCTGGTCTCCGTTGTCTTTGTCAGTTCCACATTATAAACATATGCTTCACGTCGCTATGCGACCGACTGCTAGGGCTCTAGTCTGATTTCCATGGCGTAACGGAACATACATGTTCCTTAAGCAAATTGGTGAGTCAAAAACTATCATCATATTTCGGATGGCAACCGACAAATCAACAAGCTCGTTGCTCTTTGGTAGAGCGATCTACTAAATTACCAAAGCTCGCGTGTTTACTCCCTGTTGTAACATCTTTGGCATTATATATGACTGGCGTATGATGGGTAATAAACCAGAAATGGCAATTTCGGTCTCCCTTGTCTGTGTCGGTTCTATTTCATCATATGCTACACGTCACTATGCGACCACCTGCGAGTGCTCTACTCTGAGCTCCTGGGCAAAACGGAACATGCATGTTCCTTAAGCAGATCGGTGAGCCCCACAATATCATCATATTCCCGATCACAACCGACAAAACAACGAGCCCGTGGCTCAATGGTAGTGCTTTCGACTCAAATACCAAACGTCGCGGATTCGAATCCCAGGTGTGCTACACTTGGGATTGGGAATGACTGGCTGATGACGGCTTATAAGCCAGAAATGGCCATTCCAGTCTCACTTGTCTTTGTCGGTTCCATTTCGACATATGCTACACGTCACTATGCGACCGCCTGTGAGAGCTCTTGTCTGAGCTCCAGGGCATAACGGATTATGCATGTTCCTTAAGCAGATCGGTGAGCCCAAAAATATCATCATATTTCCGATCACAACCGACAAAACAACTAGCCCGTGGCTCTATGGTAGAGCGTTTGACTCAAATACCAAAGGTCGCGGGTTCAAATCCCAAGTGTGCTACACTTGGGATTGGGTATGACTGGCTGATGACGGCTAATAAGCCAGAAATGGCCATTCCGGTTTCCCTTGTCTTTGTCGGTTCCATTTCATATATATATATATATATATATATATATTTATATATATATATATATATATATATATATATATATGAAAAGAAAAATGCTCTGCGGGAAATGGAGTTTTACTCGTAAATGTTCAAGTTGGTGACACCAACCCGTCGTCAGATGAAATGAACAGAGGAGAAAGTGAAGTGACGCGACAGGACAGATGGTGACAAACAAACAGCTGGTGTGAGTGGGTGGTGGGTGGAACAATAATCGGGGCATGGTTTGGGACGGGGGAGGTGAGGAGAGAACAATTACATTAGCTTGTTTGGGAGGGGGAGGTGTCACCATCTGTCCTGTCGCGCCACTTCCTTTTCTCCTCTGTTCATTTCGTCTGACGACGGGTTGGTGTCACCAACTTGAAAATTTACGAGTAAAGCTCCAATTCCCGAAGAGCATTTTTCTTTTCATTACACTATTTCGGGATGCAAACAACCTCTGTTTTTCATATATATATATATATATATATATATATATATATATATATATATATAGTATATATATATATATATATATATATATATATATATATATATATATATATCCATAGAGTTTAAGGGGACAGATTTTTTTCATTGACAGGCTGATGCCATAGGGGTTTCGAAAGCCGTGAATCGTGTCACGAGAGCTGTTTTACGTAAGGGGAGAAGTGCTAGAGCTTTGATAACAAGTCACTTTGCGGGAGTTGCAGAATCAGTGAGGTAAATTTTGGCTGGGTTTGGAAAAGCAGTTATTGTTTTATGGTTGGCCTTAGTCAGTGGACCGTCCACGCTGACCTTCGTAATGCGCATCCAGATTCACGCGTCGGTTTGCACTGTTTGTTGAAATGCCAAGATTCGACGAATTCGAGTGCCTTTTTGTTGCTTGCAATGGCGACCACTTAAGTTCCCTCCCACTTGAAGTGGTTATCGCAATCATCGTCGTGCGCGAACTGGATAGCCATGGGATCGAGTCGGAGGATGGATAGTGTGTGTTCGTTTATGCGGCTCCAGAGTCGTCTGCCTGTATGGCCAACGTAAATGCAAGAAAAATTCGTACATGAGGTGCAATGAATAATATTTGTTTGTTGCTCTTTGGTAACCTATCCTTTACACGTGATAGTGCTGCCCAAAGGGGGGACGGTGGCTTGTCAGCGATACAGATGCCAAATAAGTCATATTTTTGGGCGATGGTTTCCGAAATGCCCTGCATGTATGGCAATGAATGGAATTTCCTCGTACAAATTATCCACTAGAACTCTGATATTGATGTTGCCTGTGATTTCGGAGACAGTATTTCACGAAGCTAATTGTGTATCAGTTAGATCTGAATAGTTGGTAAGAATTGGCACGTTATTTTTTAAGTCGATAATCGCTGTTTGAGTACCGGAAGGCCTGGTGAAAAGTACTCTAACGCAGCTTCATTTGTGGGCAGCAAGATGCTCGCTCCCCAAGTTGAGGATTATGTCGGCATTGGAATTTTTCTGTGGACGCTAGCTGCGAACTTGCCATCACTCAATCTTATACACAGTTACCTAGAGAAACGGAAGGATTTCACCTTTTGCTCCTTCGCGAGTGAATTGTATAGCAGAGTAGACAGCATTAAGACTTTCATGCAGCCGTTCCACTTCACAGTTGTAAAGGACCACGAATGTGTAATCTACTTAGAGAAGCCACATTTTCGGCCTGAGGTTTTGAACCACAGCTTCTTCAAGACATTGTTATACTAGCTCGACAAGTAGCCCCGATATATGTGAACCCATTGGAGTACACTTGCCCTGTTGATCAAGCTTACCATCGAATTGAAAAAAGTTATAAAGGCAACGCAAGAGCATGTTTAAAACGTGCTACGTTAGCATGTCTCTTGGCGATTTTTCTAGACGTCGAGCTATGCTCTCAATTTCCAGGTTATGTGGTATTAAGGAAAATAGAGCAACCACATCAAACGATAGAATGCATTCAGCGGGACTTGCATAAAGGCCTTGAATCCTTTAATAAAAAGCATGCAATTTGCTGATGCTGTACTGTGAACCATTACATAGGTGTTAAAGGTGTTTCTGGTAGGCGGTCCAATGAGTAGCACTATGATCCTCAATAGTAAGACCGCTTTGGAATCTTTGGAACAACGTAGGTACGTGCGATGCGCGGATCATTGAGAGTTAGACATTTTGAGTCAGTTAGGCTTATGAGCTTCAGTAAAGTTTGCCCATTTACCTTTTTCTTTACAAATGCAGATTTTTTTTCGTTGTGACCTCAGCAATGGGGATGAAGGCCTCCCTGTCAGGAAATGCTTGATTGAGCTTATTGACATAGTCAATTTTGTCCATGATGACAGTTGCATCATCTTTCTCCGCAGCTACAACGATAATTCTGTCGTCTGACCTAAGGAAGCATAATCCCTTTTCTTCTTCCATTGAGATAGTTTTCTGATGTTTTCTTTTTCTTAAGGAGGCCGCTAGCACAGCTTCGTATATCCAGATGGGGTAAGTAGGAGGGATGCGAGGCCAGCTAAACAGCTCGTAGGCGCAGCATCGGTATGACAAAACCTTATTATTTTCGACAGCAGGCTTGTTTCGGCGGAGGTAAGACTCCCTATAAAAAGGTTCACAACTCTTGTAGACAATGTATTGCCCTTGATGGGACGGAATAGAACTTTAAGCTTTTTTGAAAATCGGCTCGCTTCTTCATGCGAGGATAATTCGTGGTGGCATTTATATGCTGCAGTGCGTTTTCGAAAATAACTACAGGTAGGTAAGAAAAGCACTTGAAACAAAGGTCAGGTATAATTATTTCGATTTGAAGAAGTCGATTGTGAATCTCAGAGCAAATCGCACTCAGAATACGAAATCCGTATTTGCGAGCGAGCAATCTCCCAGCTACATTGAGCAGTGTGGGTTTGAAGCGAAGAGATTTGGGAAGGATATCATTACCACGAGATTGATGGAGAAAACCTAGCTGTTTAAGTGCTGCCACCTCTCTTTTCGAGAACTCTTCCCGACGTCTGGTTACAGTAAGCGTTTGACGCCAAAAAATATGTTAAATAGTTAAGGAAGTGTGCATTATGAGATGATAAATGAAGAAAGAAGGCTCGATGGAAAATTGAGGTATACTCGTGAAAATTCAAGCTGGTTACACCAAGCGGTCGTCGGTCGAAATGAAAAGTGAGAGTTATGATTGTCACGCTGGAGGGTTAAGGGGCTAAGAAGATACATTGACAGACTGACGCCATGGGATTTTGGGCGCCGTGAACCGTGAAACAATAGCTGTCAAAGTTAAGGGGAGGGGTGCTAGAGTTTCAATAGCAAGTCACGTGGCGAGAGATGCAGAGTCAGTGAGGTTACAATTGGCTGGTCACGGATAAGCAGTTAATGTTTTAAGGTGGGCGCAAGTCAGTGGACCGTGCATGCAGACATTCGAAATGCCCATCCAGCTCGTCGTGGTGGTTAAAACTTTGTGTGCCGGAGTGCCAAGCTTCGAGGAATTCGCATGCCTGTTTTGTGCTAGCCATGGCGACCACTTCAGTTACCTCCCAATTGAAGCGGTGTTCGCAATCCAAGGCATGCAAAAACACGAAAGACAAGTTATCACGTGGTGGATGGAAGGTTTTTGTTCGTTTATGCGGGTCCCTAGTCGTCTGCCTGCATGGCCTACGTAAGCGCAATAGCAATACTTACATGAAATGTGGTAAACTACATTGGTTTTTTACGATTTGGGAACGGGATATTTAACACATGAAAGTTCTGCCCGCAGGGAGGACGCTGGCTTTTGAGAAATGCAGATGCCAAATCAGTCTAACTGTTGGGCGATCGTTTTCGAAATACCCTGCATATATGGCAACGAATTGAATTTCCTCAGTCCTAAATCTCCATTGGAAATCTTTTTTTTGTGGTTACCTGTTAATTCGTAGACAGATTTTCACGAAGCTCGTCTGGTATCAGTTAGATCTGAATAGTTTTAATAAATAAGAAAGTTCTATTTAAGTAGATACTCGCTGTTTCAAAACCGGAAAGTGCGGTGAAAAAGGGCTCGAACGCAGCTTCGTTAGTGGGCAGCAGGATGGTTGCTCCCATAGTTGAGTATTATTTCGGGATCAAATTTATTTCTGTGGATGCTTGTTGCGAGCTGGCCGCCACTCAATCTTTGCACAGTGACGTTGAGAAACGGGAGGATGTTGCCTATTGCTCCTTCGCGAGTAAATTGTATAGCGGGAAAGACCCCATTTAAAATTTCATGCAGCCGTTGCGATTCGCAGTTGTAAAGGACCACGAAGGTATAATCTACTTAGCGGAGCCACATTTTTGGCCTGTGGTTTTGAACCAAAGCTTCTTCTAGACGTTTAAATAGTGCACGGCAAGTAACCCTGATATCAGTGAACCCATTGGAATACACTTTCCCTGTTGATAATGCTTACCATCCAATTAACAATAATTCTTAAGGCAGAGCCAGAGCATGTCAAAAACGTGCTGCGTTGTAACGTACCGGAAGGCCTGGTGAAAAGTACTCTAATGCAGCTTCGTTTGTGGGAAGCAAGATGCTCGCTCCCCTAGTTGAGGATTATGTCGGCATTGGAATTTTTTCTGTGGACGCTAGCTGCGAACTTGCCATCACTCAATCTTTTACACAGTGACCTCGAGAAACGGAAGGATTTCACCTTTTGCTCCTTCGCGAGTGAATTGTATAGCAGAGTAGACAGCATTAAGACTTTCATGCAGCCGTTCTACTTCACAGTTGTAAAGGACCACGAATGTGTAATCTACTTAGAGAAGCCACATTTTTGGCCTGAGGTTTTGAACCACAGCTTCTTCAAGACATTGTTATACTAGCATGACAAGTAGCCTCGATATATGTGAACCCATTGGAGTACACTTGCCCTGTTGATTAAGCTTACCATCGAATTGAAAATAATTATAAAGGCAACACAAGAGCATGTTTAAAACGTGCTACGTTAGAATGTCTATTGGCGTTTCTTCTATACTTTGAGCTACGCTCTCAATTTTCAGGTTATGTGGTAAAAAGGAAAAAAGAGCAACTAAATCAAACGATAGAATGCATTCAGCAGGACTTATATTAAGGCCTTGTTTTACTTGAAAAAAACATGCGAGTTGCTGATGCTATAATGTGAACCATTTTTAGGTGCTTAAAGTTTGTTTCACAACTTGAAAAGGTTATAAGTATGCGATCCAAATCGTTTTCGTCGATTTGAAGAAAATATCTCTGACCTTTGGTTCAGGTGCGTTTCATCCCTACCTGAATATATTTTTGAAAACGTACTGCAGTGGATAAATGCCATCATCAAGGATGCTCTGATGTAGAAGGGATCTGAACTTCATAAGAAGCTCCAAGCTCTTCTCTGTCTTATCAATGAAAGGAACTTATCTTTAAATTTGGTGAGCCTTTCAAAGGGGAGTCTAGCTCCAAACGAAACAAGCCTACTGCCGAAAAGCATAAGGTTAAGTCAGAAGGATTCTGCGTCTAAGAGCTTCTTATCTGGCCTCGAATCCCTCCTTTTTACCTCATCCATCCCTGATGACATTCATCTTGATATACGCAGCTGTGCTGGCGGCCTCTTCCGATAACAAAACATCAGAAAACCATGTCAATGGAATATGAAAATAGATTACGCTTCCTTATGTCGGACGAAGGTATCGTCGTTGTAGCTGTTGACAAAGATGGTGCAACCGTCATCATGGACAAAACTGACTATGCCAATAAGGCCAATCAAGCATTTCATTACATGGAGGCCTACATCCCCATTGCTTAGGATCCACCGAAAAAAACTGGCTGCATGTGTAAAGATGAATGTGAATGAGCTCACTAGACTGAAGCTCATAAGACCCACGGACTCAAAAAGTCAAACTCTCAATGATCCGCACATCGCACATGCCTACGTTTGTCCAAAGATTCCAAATTGGACGCACCATACAGGATCAATGTGCCACTAATTGGATCACCTTCGTAAAACCATGCCGATTGGTGATACAAACACCTATGTAATGGTTCACAGTACAGCATTAGCGACTTGCATGCTTTTCTTCAAAGGATTAAAGGCCTTTATGCAAGTCCCACTGAATGCATTCGTTCGTTTGATGTGGTTGCTCTATTTTCATTAATTCCACATTACATACCACTTAACCGGGCACATTACCTGACAATCCAGATGAAACGCCAATAGGCATTCAGACGCAGCACAGTTTAGACATCCTCGGGCTCTGCCTTAAGAATTATTGTCAATTCGATGGTAAGCATTATCAACAGGTCAAGGGTACTCCAATGGGTTCACAGAGGGGGTACGTGATGATCACTTTTAGAACATCT
This sequence comes from Schistocephalus solidus, assembly GCA_017591395.1. Lineage (NCBI taxonomy): Eukaryota > Metazoa > Platyhelminthes > Cestoda > Diphyllobothriidea > Diphyllobothriidae > Schistocephalus > Schistocephalus solidus. The sequence goes on along the minus strand of WEDG01006714.1, from coordinate 3,310 downwards.
AGAAGAAGCTGTGGTTCAAAACATCTGGCCAAAAATGTGACCTCTCTACGTAAGGTACACATTTGTGGTCCTTTACAACTACGAAGTGAAACAACTGCATACAAGTCTTCATGGTGTCTTCCCCGCTTTACAATTCACTCGCGAAGCAGCAACAGGCGAGATTCTTCCGAGGATTTTTGTGCTTTTCATTGGAACACCTACTTGCAATACAGCTAAATGACTGTACAAACACCTGAAGCAGCTAACATTAACAACTCTCACGCATTCCTCCAAAGATCGAAACCTTCAAGTAAGTACCGATGAATGCCTCTTGTCTTTCGATGTTAAAGCCTCGGCAGTTGAATGCGTAGGACAACGCTTACTGGATAATCCTGTTGAAATTCCAATGCAACATGTTATACAGCTGCTCAATCTGTGTTTTAGGAACTACTATCAATTCCAACATAAGTACTACCAAAGGGTAAATCGTACCCCACACACGCTCACCAACATCAGGACTACTCGCCAAATTAGTTTTTCAGTGACTATAAGAAGAGGTTTCAAACACTCAAGCCCAAAATCTGGTAACGCATTGTATATTACACCTTTATTGTAATCAGGAACTGCAAATTTGAGTAGCGACATCAATGGCTTGATCGTGGTTTTGCAGACATTCAGTTCACTTGACAAAACCCAATAGGAGACAGCCTGCAATTTCTGGACAAAAGATTCCAAAGCTATATAATAGAAGCCTCACGCCAAACGACCCTAAGAGATGATCAAATGCTGAGATTATTTTCAACTATGGAAACTACCACCTTGCAGCTAACCAACGAAGCTGCGTGCGAACTCTTTTCCTCCGGACATGCCCAAATTGCAAGAGCGATGATCTCCTCAAAAACAATCTGACTTACCTTGATCAGTTATTTCGATGTAACATGTATCCTGTTAGTTTTATAAAGAACTTCCTCAAGCATCAGGCACAACTGCAAGGCCCCACCCCATACAAGGAAATCGTGGCATGAAAATTCTACTCCATGCCTAATTTGAAGGGGGTTTATGCGGTAATCGCTCGGTATTTTAATCGCCTTGGTATACACGCCAACCACAAGCCAGCATCCTCACTATGTACCACAGTATTATGAATAAAGTGTTCTTTTCACATATATCAATAAACCTACGTAACGTATCGCATCCCGTGCGAAAAAAAGCCCTTATGTTTACTTTGAGCATACGGGTCTACGCCGCGGCAACCGCATTAATGAACAAAAACCAGCCCTCCGCCACCAGGACACTTTGTCCCTCGTCCCTATTAAAATAAAACGCCCTTCGGGATATCAAGTTGTATATGTAAATTTTTATGTTGATTGACACCAATTCTTCGTCAGACGAAATCAAGAGAAGAGATATTGAGGTGAACGAATTAGATCAGTTACGTGACATTAATTTTAGTGACAAGCAAACAGCTGGTGGGAGGGGAGTGGTGGGTTTACACTTAATTGGGGCATGATTTGTGATGTGGGAGGTAAGGAGACAATAATTACGTTTGCTTGTTATGAAGGGGGAGGTGGGTGGCGAGTCTATACGGCTGACTAGATTTTCGAACGTTGTTCCGGGTTGGAGGTCACTGCGTCGGTTAAAGATGTCGGAACGTGTAATTGTGATTCACCTTGTGTGAGATGGGGGTGGCCAAAAGTGAGATGTTAAATTCCTGCAAGGATAATGGGTGAACACTCCTTAGTTAGTAGTGCACGTAACCCTTTGTAATGACTTTCTACGTCGACGTGACAGTAAATACTAGTCGTGCTAGAGTGCGAGGCTTCGAGGAATTATCAAGCTTGTTTGGTGTTGGCCATAGCGATCACTTCGGTAACATCCCAATTCAAGCTAAACACGTGTGATAAGTGTTAAGTAAATGAACGGCAAGCGTATGTTCGTTGATGCGAGTTCCAAGACTTCGGCCTGTATGGCCAACGTAAACAGGAAGGCAGTTGGCGCATGGAATGTTTGATTAATCTTTGGTTAGGCAGCCATTTACCCGGCATAGGGTTGCGTGTAAGCAGGATGCAGGCTTTTGGACGACAGAGTTGTCAAAGTGACTAAATTATCGAGATATTGTTTCGAAAAAACATTGCATTTACGAGGAGGAATAACATAACCGTGGCACTATATCTCCTTTAAAAACAAGATTCTGCGTTTTTCTCTGGCGTTGAAGACAATGTTTCAGGTAGCTCGTTAAGGTGTCCACTGGAACGAAAGAACAGATATAAATACGATATTTATTTCATAAAAAGTTCATCGCTGCTGCAACAATGGAAGGCCCGATGGAAAAGGGTGCAATCACAGTTTCGTTTTTGGGCCACAGAGTGAAAGCTTACATAGTTAAGGACGATTTCCACAGTAGATTCCTATCAGTTGACGCTTGTTGCGAGTCCACTATTACTGAGTCTTTGTTTTTTCACGTCTAGGAATGGGAGTGTATCTCTTGTTGTAGCGTCTCGTGTAAATTGAATAGCTGGGAGGACCCCATTTAAACTATGGTGCAATTGCTCAATGTCACAAGTGTTTATGATGACGAATATGTCATCTACGTAGTGGAGCAAAATGTTCGGTTTTAAACGTTGCAAGATGCCTTCTTCTAGTCGCTCTGAGACTAGTTCGGCAAGTAGCCCCGATATGGAGTAGCTCACTGAGGTGCCCCTTACTTGTTTCTAGTATTTGGCATTGAAATTAGAATAGTTAGTAAGGCAGAGCTTAAGCATTCCTGAAACGTGTTGCTTTGGATTACTGACAGGATTTTCCTCTAGACATCGAACTATGTTGTCAATGGCTTAGTCATGAAGTATAAAGGAATACAGAGAAACAACTTTGAACGATAAAATACATTCCTCAGGACTTACTTGATGTCTTCGAATTTTCTTTAGGAATGCCTGCGAGTTTCTGACGCTGTATTGTGATCCAGCGCTAGGTACTTTAGGTTCCTGTATAACCATTCTGCAAGATTAAGTTAAGTTAAGGTAAGTTTAGTTAAGTTTATTAAGGGAAAGATAGGCAAACGAATTTGAACTCCCTCTTGGTTACAGTATGGCTAAAAAGCCTCTGGTACATCATTAAAATGTAAAAAAGTTGGTTTACATAATAGCGTGCGGTAAACAAGCGGCTGTTGGCTCATCGAAGAGAGTAAACATAAATGTGTACTCACATATTACGAGTAGCATGAGTACATGCTTATATTTGTGACAAGATTCTCGTGAGTGAGGCATATGCGACGAGTTTGAGATAATAAAAATGCTATAAAAACTGGTACTGAAATATACAGGAAGTTCGAAGA
>WEDG01006713.1:0-85272 GCA_017591395.1 Schistocephalus solidus | reverse complement strand
TTTCATGCATTGCTCAACAATAGGTTAAGACCGACATTCTGTTGGTAGTTAAAATGGAATGGAAGTGGTGCTGATAGAATAAAGAGGCTGGTGGGAGAGGTAAGCAGCTATAAGAATTAAGTTCTGAAAAAGTCGGGTCTTGTATATTGCTAACACGCTGGTGGGCTATTTGCCTGTTAGGGAGGCGAAGGGTTTTGGAGAAGGCAGTATGCGACATTTCTCAGATGGTTATCTTGCTTTTCGGGTCTGATTTACGTCCTCTCGAAACCTGCCTTAGGCATATAATTGGAAAATAAGAATGGAACAAAACTACCTATTTGGTAATTCTAGCTACGATGCTGCGGATATGTAAGAGAAGAATTAATGAATTTTTGCTTTTGATGTAACAACCACAAAGCAGTCCTATCATCTCATCCTTCTTACAATTGACAGGCATACGACCGTGAAGGCGAGGCGAATTGGGTTCAGATATTTGTTCTCCAGAACAATGATGATCATCATCATCATCACTGCCACCTTCAGTGGCAGCAGCAGCATCGTTTAGAACACTTGATAATCACTGGGCTGGATATGCAGTTGCATGAAGGAGAGAAAGGAGTGTCTATCTAATCTTCAATCTGCACCAATAATGCTTAGTTGGCTGACTGTCGAGCTCGAGTTTGCTTTGCAGAAGGGCGTGGGAAGAGGGTGGCCTCGCATGTCTGACGATTTCACTCTCCCTCCCCCATCGAAATTCACCAAAATTAAGGCCGGACAGGTTTTATTCATTTATCGCCGTCCTCTTCGCCTCGTCTCCCCTTCACCCCTATCTTCCACTGATCACTCATCAGGCTATTAAGTGAACAGGTGACTGGTGGCTGACTTCTTCAAACGAACAACCTTGATTCTAAACTCCCACCGAGGTGGGGATGGTAACATTGCTTTGAAGGGCATTGTTCTTCTCAGGTGGACACCTTTGCCCTGGCCATCTGCCGAAAGGTTATAAATTGTGGGTTGCCATAGATTCTCATCACTTGCCCCTCCCCCATCTAGAATATAGACTCTGCAGAGAGCAGAAACAAACCATTGGTGGAAAAAGAGGCAGATAGCTCTGAGAGCTGTGAATTTCACAGCGAGATTTCTTTACTGAACCCAGGGCAAGTGCATGTCAAAGCTAACCACTAAAAAGCATGGTATGCATACACAGATTTATATATATATATTTATATATATCGCCCATCATCTCCCTGAAGAAGCAAGACTGACTAACCCAAGACCACTAGGAGCAAGCACTTTACCTGATGATGGAAGCGAGAAGGCTTTCTGAACAGTACAAACACACTCTGTCTCATGAACCTCGCCCCCTTCTTCTTCTTCTTCTCTCAGAGATGATGAACGCATGATAAGGCAACGACCCTAAATCTCTACATTATATATTAGACATATATATATATAAAACCACCCAAGGAAAATATATTGACTTAAATGCGTTAATTTCGAAACTGGTCCCCAGCTTCGCCAGAACTCTGAGCTTTATACACAGGAGCAATTAACTACTTCTATCCATGTCCCACAGAGGATCATATACATAAGCAACAGTTTGCCAATACGTGCTAGCTCTGCATTTTGTAATGCCCCACCATTAGCCGTGCGCTTGAATCGTCCCTAGAATTTGTATGCATCCAAACTGATATGCCGATTTCCATGCACGCCCCCATCTGAGCACATCTAAGGAATCTGAGGTCTTTCAATGGGCAAGCCCCACAACCGAGTGTTCCTCCCACGAATCCCTTGCCCTGGTGTCCAGTGCACACGGGCCACCCGGATAGTGTCTCCCATCTTCACCGCCAACCGATGTCTCGTGAAACTCTGTGGACTGAAACCATTCCAGCTCTGTCTGACAACAAACCACACCCAAACCAGAGCACAGGATCTAATTAATCTTCATCACACAGCCAAACCTGTCCAGGGCGCAAAGCCAGATGCAAGGCAGACTTAAGGGCAAAGTGCGCTTCCAGCATCCAGGGCCTCCATGCCCCAACGCCCTCAGACAACTCTCACACACATATATAGAGTCCACAGACCCACTGCCTGGGTGTCCAAGCAAATCTGCCTGTCTCTCATTCTGAACTCTGACGACCTAATTTAATTTTAATTTTGACGACGACTTAATTTAATTTTAATTTACTTCACGACACTTTAATTTTACTTAATTTTATTTTACTAATTTAATTTTAATTTAATTTACTTTACTTAATTTCCACTAATTTCACTAATTTTAATTATTACTTAATTTATTTTACTTACTAATTTTACCTTAATTTTACATCACCACTTACTTCACTACTCTTACTACTACTCTTTACTCACTCTTACTACTTACTTACTCACTTTTCTACTCTACTCTTACTTTGCTTTTACTTAATGCATACCACTTTCGCCATCTACTTAATCTGACTTAATTTCAATGTCCACTTACTCACTTACTCTTACTACTACTTACCACTTACTTACTAATACTTTTACCTCAATTTTACCTTACCTACCTTACTTACTGCCACTTACTTACTACTACTACCTCACTTACTTTTACCTTACTACTTTACTCTACCTTACTACTAATTTACACTTAATGCCCACTCACTTCACTTAATTAATTTACTACTCTTACTTACTACTTACCTACTTACTCTTTTAATTTCATCTCACTTTTACCTTACTCTCACTTTACTCACTTCACTTTACTGCACGTACTCTTTACTCTGCCACTACTACTACTACTAATCTCAATTTTACTACTTACCTCACTTACTAATTACTTTACTACTTACCTTACCTTACTTACTCTCACTCTAATTACTACTACTTTACTACTTAATTTTACTCATACTACTACTTACTCTTACTCTCACTTACCTACCTTACTCACTTACCTCACTCTTTTACCTTACTACTGTACTTACTTACTTAATTTGCCGCACCTACTCACTTAATTAATTTCACTCTACTATCTCACTAACTTAATTTCACTTTACTCACTTACCCACTCTTTACTTCACTCTCACTTACCTAATTAATTACTTTAATCTCATCGCCGCATTAATTTGCCACTACTTACTAATTTCACTTACTACCTTACCTTACTACTAATTCACTCTTTACGCACTTTACTTACTTACCTAATTTCTACCTACTCTGCTTTAATTAATTTCACTTAATTATTCACTCACTCTCACTTACTTACCTTACTTACTACTTAATTTTAACGTATTTCACTTACCTACTAATTTTGCACTGCTCTAATTTTCACTCACCTACGTACTTACTACTTTACTCACTCTTACTTTCCACTACTACTTACTTACTTAATTTCACTCTTACTTACTTACTAATTTACTACCTTACTCACTACTCTACTTACCTACTCTTACACTAATTTTACTCTTACCACTTACTTTTACTAATCTCACTCTAATTAATTTCACCTCTTACTACTTACTTACTTACCACTACCTTACCTGCACCTTACTAATTACCTGTCTTACTTACCTTACTACTTCACTTACTCTAATTACTCTTACTCTACTTACTCCACTTAACTCAATTTTCACTCTTGTCACTTACTACCTTACTTACTTTACTGCTAATTAATTTTACTCTTACCTTTTACTCACCTACTCTCACTACTCACTACTCACTTACTTACCTACTCACCTTACCTTAATTACCTTTACTTACTTACTTACCTACTACTTACCTACTCACTTACTTTCACTCTCACTCTTTACCTACTTACTCACTCACTTACTTACCTTACTCACTACTTACCTAATTTTACCCACTTACTACTCTAATTTTTACTTACTACTTACCTTACTCACCTTACTCACTTACTCACTTACCTTAATTTACTTACTCAATTTTACTCACTTACTACTCTTACCTCACCTACTCACTTACTCACTATACTTCTTACCTACTTACCTTACTTACCCTAATTTTCACTCACCTTTCACTCACCTACTTACTTCACTTACTTTTACCTTACTTACTAATCACGCTTACTACTTACTCACTAATTTTTACTCACTTACTCTTACTACTTACTCACTCTTAATTTTTACTTTCACTCACTCTTAATTTCTAATTTTCACTTACTACCTTTACCTTTTACTCATTTCTACTTACCTTATTCACTCACTTACCTAATTTTAATTTTACTCACTTACTTACTTAATTCTCACTTCCACTTACTTCACTCTACTTTCACCTTACTTTAACACTTTACCTTAATTTCCACCTTTTACTTACTTTACTTACTTACCTTACTCTACCTTACTTTACTCTTAATTTTAACTTACTTTACCTTACTTTACTTTACTTAATTTTACTTACTTACTTACTTACCTACTTTACTACTTCACTTTTTACTCTACTTTTAATTTTACTTACTACTTACTTAATTTTACTACCCCATTACTTACTTAATTTTACTTACTTTACTCTATTTTACTTACTTTACATTTTACTATACTTAATTTTCACTCTATTTTATATTTTACTTACTCTACTTTAATTTTAATTTTACTTTTACTTAATTTTAATTTACTTTACTTAATTTACTTTACTTTACTTTAATTTTACTTAATTTTATTTTATTTACATTTTATTTACTATTTATTTATTTATTTACTTATGCATTTTTATCATTTATCTTATTTATTTATTTATTTATTTATCTATTTATTTATTTATTTATTTATTTATTTATCATTTATGATTTATTTATTTACGACGATTTATTTATTTATTTTACGATGATGATGATTGATGATGATGATGATGATGATGATGATGATGATGATGATGATGATGATGATGATGATGATGATGATGATGATGATGATGATGATGATGATGATGATGATGATGATGATGATGATGATGATGATGATGATGATGATGATGATGATGATGATGATGATGATGATGATGATGATGATGATGATGATGATGATGATGATGATGATGTGTGATGATGATGATGATAAATGATGATGATGATGATGATGATGATGGTGATGAAGATGTGATGATGATGATGATGATGATGATGATGATGATGATGATGATGATGATGATGATGATGATGATGATGATGATGAAAAAGACGAAGGCAAAGACGAATACGACGAAGAAGTGTTCACTGGAAAATAGTTTTTATTGGCCTGACGTTTCGGATCCCCACTCAAACCCATCATCAAAGACAGTCGCAGAAAGAGTGATAGAGGCAAAAGGTGAGTAATATTTATAATATGTAGGGACCACGCGATCACATACGTAATACAATTAGCAGCTTCCGTGATCACCGCTGGTGTCGTACTTGATGCTTGGCCGTCAAGTACTAACTTGGTCGTCCGCGTCCGAGTCGTTAATGGCCGTGATTTCATCATCCATGTTAGATGTTGACATGATAATGACACTGCAATTTGGCTCAATGTAATTGGAAGTGTCGGTTACACAAGTCCTTCCCACGAAACCCATTTCCCTGCTCAGGCGATGCCTCAACACAGAATATGGGAACGGGACTTCATTGCGCTTGTTAATGGACAGTAGACTTGAGAACTATGACGCAAGCAGCTCGTTGTTCACGCGGTTATCACCTCTTGCGAGGATTTCGGCCTCATCAAACTTTAAAATATGACCGGGTGCCGTTCAGTGAGCCAATATGAGAGCTAGCGCTTTCCTCCTCACCGCTGCTGAGTGCTTGGCCATTCGCTTCTGGAGTAATCTCCCGATAGATCCGGTGTAGTTGCTTTGTCCGCAACTGCATTAGATCCGGTAAACAATGCCAGACGATTCCTTTCGTGGCAGCGGATCTTTAGGCTTCCTGACCCGGCGCCTGATTTTTGCTTCTGGTCTGTGTGCAACTGCAACTCCAAGTGGAGTGAGAAGGCGGTTGGCGGCTTCCGATACGTCCCTCACGTACGAGGGAGCTCGCCAAAATTAAGGGCCAGTTGGATTTGGGCTCTCTTGTGGTTTGCATATGCACTGGTTGACAAAGTTGTGCAGATAGCCATTCGCTTTCAGTACCCGTCGAAGATATTGTACCTCAGCAACCTTGTCTTCCATTTCACTGCAATGCATCTAGAGGCACCGGTATAGCACGCTTACGCAAAAGCGATTGTGACTGATCGGTTGGTTGCTGTTTTATGTTCAGTACGTGCGACATATTTGTTGCCTTCATGGACACTTTGATTTTCAGACCACCGCGATCTTTGCGGCAAACGAGGACATCCGGGAAGGTCAGTTGGTTGTTTTTTTCCTCCTCCATCGTAAATACAAAGTCCGGGACGTTCTTTGAATGTCATACCTGATACGGTTCGATAATGACAAATGTATCATCCACATGCCGAGCCCAGACTTTTGGTCTGTGGTGTCGGAAGACCAGCGACTCCAACCGGTTCAAGACCACCTCGGTTATGAGTCCCGAAATCGGTGAACCCATTGGTACGCTTTTCACCTGCTTGTATATTGTTCCGTCAAACGTGAAGAACGTCTTGAGAGAGAACTTCAGGAGTTGGAGGATTTGGTTGTGTCTGAGGCGATTCTCCGTTGCATCATATTTATCTCGTAGGAGTAATTCGATAGTCTCAACTGCCAGGTCCTGCGAGATAGAAGTAAAGATGAAGGTGACATCAAAAGATAACATGACGTCACTTGGCAGGATCCTTATCCCTTTAAGTTTTCCCAAGAATTGTGTTTAGGAGCTGACTTTGGTGTCCGAATCAGTGGTCATAAATTTGAGACGTCGAAACAGCCCCATTGCCAGACCGTAGGTTGGAGTTCCTTTGAGGGATACAATAGGCCGGAGAGGATTGTCTGCTTTGTGAAATTTTGGAAGGGCATAGAATCGGGCCAAGTCCGTTTCTTGTGCTCTCGCCATGTGTCGATCGATCAGTGATATTGCACCTGAGTTCGCCATTTACAACAGCCTCGCATTGATCTCGGGTGTCAGCGTTTTTATGGGGTAGGACTGGCATGAGACATCGGAAGGACGATCCTCTAACGAACGCTTGGCTTTCTCTATATTCTATCCTCTCCAGTACGACCGTAAGACGCCTTTTGTCCGCAGGCACGATGACGAGTTCGTTGTTGACCCCGAATTCCTAAAGGGCACCACGTTCAACCTTGGAATGTACGTCGTCGTGGTTCTTTGTTTCGTCTGTTGCTTCCGACTCATTGAGGATTGACTCTACTGCTGCAACCATTTTGACAAGTTTGAAATCGGCTGTGTTGAAGGAGGCTTCATCTCTTAACACCTGCGTTTGCTCCTCCGTCAACTCCTTTGACGACAGGTTGTACACCAGTTTGTCTTTTATGCATGACGTTGGAGCAGGCAGCTTACTAAATTTGTTCTCTAGTGCTGCCTCACGCATCGCTATTCGTTCGCGAGTTCGTTCGGTTAACCCTCTGCTGCAGCAGATTCGTCCTTTCCACCTTGTGCATCTCTCACCCTTGCTGCAACTGTATCTGATGATGGGTTCGAGAGAGGATCCGAAACGGCAGGCTAATTACCACCATGTTCAAGTGATCACCTCTTATTCTTTTGAACTGCTTCCTGCAACTGGCCTGTTCGCTTCTATCAGTATACAGGTTGTCCCCACAGCCATCAAGATCGGCCGCTGCAGCCGAAGGATTAAGCGCTGCCGATCTGTCTTGTTCCACTACAGTAGCACAACGGAACTTCACCCACAGTAATGTTGATACGTTTGGTGCCAATCTCCCCAGATGAATTAATTTTCAGCTCTGATTCCTTAATCTGGTTAGTCCGTTGGCCATTAAAATGTCTGCCAGTACTCTTCAATCTCCTCATTTTCATCGAGCGAACTATTGAGGCACGAGGGCTATTTGCCCTGTCGAAATGGACGAAAGACACATTTGCCATTTATTCCGCTCTCAGATCTGACTCACTGGTAGGTTCTGATCCGATGGCCATTTTATCTTCTCATATGTCAGAAAATCGGTAGCTGCACTCGTAATCCAGAACTCAACATCTTTATGCACGGTGTCGGATTACTGCCGGTTAAGAGAGGGGAATAGGAACCTCCGCCTTGCACTACCTTCTAGGGGCTTCGAGTGCAAATTATGTCTAAGGTTAAGTTTAGTGATAAGGTTCGTGTTAGGACTAAGGTTTGGCTTTTAGGTACCCCCGCCTGTAACTTAATGAGATGGAGAGTGTTACTATTCCCTTTTATTCCCTACTGGTGTCTCCAACCGTTGCGAGACCTACTGAGCTATGAATTTTGGAACTCGCTCATGGGTTGTACCACTAAGCGTGAAGTACGTTTCAAGGCAGTAATTCAGAAGTTGGGCCTGTCCGATATTATTCTCGGTTCATCTTATTTTTGTTGCATGAATACTTCCAAAGTGTTAACGGCCTGATCGTAAGGAATCTAAGAAAAAAAAGAAGAGTGACATCAAAACAGTCCATGGCCCCTTAAAATGTCTGCAAAAAATTCCCTCAACAAACTGACTGTGGTGGCTGAATCATCCATTAGAAAGGTTCGTTATAAGCAAAGAAGAAGGTTTGAGCTTTCGAACTCTTACTGGAGACCACCTTTAGAGATAAAACAGCAACATAAACGAGTAACATTTAAAGGGGAGCAGGGACCAATCAGACACCAGTGGTGCCAGTCCGGTGGTGACTGCGCAGGGCCCTGTATGCTGGCGCCAGATCGATAAATCGATTGAGCGAGTTATCATCGGTGGCCCAGGCTTCAATCAATTCTCGGCTTGTCTTGCATCGTGCGTAAGCGATTATCTCTGCGGCTGCGAAGTTTAACTCGTGACCCGTTTCGTAGGTGTGGGCAGCCGCCTGTGATAAGCCGTTACCCCGTCTCAAAGCCAGCTTGTGCTCGTGTATGCGCGATCCAAGCCTACCTCCAGCCTGTCCTTGTAGTTACTGGGTTCGTTATAATTCGTGACACCTGGTTGAACTCTATGGGGTCGAACGCGATGCATTGAACGAACTCAGGACTGATAGGCTCCACTGCCGATAGAAGCAAGCACGCGAGTTCCAGGAAGCGGGTCAGAAGGAAAAGATGCCATCGCTGGACCGTGAAGTTTATTGGCCAGAAGTTTTGGATTTTTCCATGAACACATCAGCAGAGACAGCGACTGAGAAGGGTGATAGAGGGACACAGAGCACAATATTTAGAGGCCACATTGCCCAGGCAAACATACGCCTACTCGCGTTGTTCGTTGAAGGCTTGCTAGTCTGCACCATTACCGTTAATGGTCGTGATCTCGTTACCGTTATTGATTCTTCTGCCCTTTGACTCGCTGTCACTGGGACTGTTATAGTCGCCCGCGCCCTCCGCGAGGGTGCGGGTGACCAGCCGTTGCGGTGCCAGTGACCAAAATTACCAATTAATTGTCAGCGATCAAGTCGCCTATTTATAAAGTGAGCTTGACACCATGAAATTTGTAGCTACGTACGTGAACGAATTGTAGTCCAAGAAGTCCATTGCAGGGGTTAATTTTAGAACAAAATATTACTACCCATGCTGGTAGTCATCTGCCTAAACCGGGTGTTTTGTTAATCCCAATAGTTGATATCACTACAAAAACATGCTATGACTCGAACCGTCCCTGTATCGGTTGTAAGTACTCGCATGTGATCGGGCACATTTCGAGTCCCGCCGATATGGTCCAACTGCTTTCGAGCCCCCATTTCTATCCCCCGAGGGCGGTCGCCTAGCGACGAATCACCAATAATTCGCCACCATCTGACCGCCTACGAGGATTGCAGCCTCCAAGCACCAAACCAAAAAGAGCGCATCTAGTTCCGCTATGCAATCAGGACTCATATGTGATAGAAGTGATATCTGTGTGACTTTTGAGATGAGCGAACTCGTTGTTACCTGCGTGAATAACCTGATATTGTCTGATTATATTGGAAAATTCCGAAATGTACACAGGTTGCCTTGGCTCAGGGTCTTTTAAGGACAACGCTATTTATTCAGACACATGCTACAGCCTGTGGGCCCCCAGCTGCCGTCTACTTAAACTTTTTCCTCTTTGTATGCACTTTGTGTGTTCACGTAAAAATTTAAAATTTCAACTTCCGTTTCCAATTTCTACCATGATTCCTCACATAGCTGTCAGCTACGGACAGCCGACGGCTCTCATTCAATCTGACTTCTTCACAGCATTTGAACCATGTAGACGCGGTTTCTTGATCACCGGTTTTTGCATATAATTATCCGAGAAAAATTCATGTTTGAACACTTTCGGACCACCCGACCCTCATCGTCGATGCAATTCTCTGCAACTTCGACAGTCCACGTCTCAGGCATTGCAGTATCCTGACCAAAAAAAATCGGATTCCCAAATCTCTATCGATTATTATCCATTGAGGGATGGGGCGTTTTTCCATGGCCGCTTGGATAGGGCTGAGGTCCAAGTCTCATGCACGCCCGAAATCAGCTGAATATTAGATAAAGGTATTGGGGGCCGGGGGGGGTGATAGGATTATGGAAAAATAAACTACAAGCTTAGTGGTAAGGAGCAGGTCACTTGGAGAACCGGTGAGTTTCCTCCTCCTCCTCCTCCTACTCCTCGTTCTTCGCATTCACTCACTCATTTAACCCACGGATCGTCTGCTTCTCCGAGGTGTTAAATGCCTACGAAAAAACCGTGCACGCTTTAGCTGGCTGTTTTGCCAAACCGCCAGGCTCTAATAGCTAAGTTCAAGAAAGTTGTGACGGTATAAATTTAATAATTGATCCTCTCTGTTACTTTGCAGCATATGCGCATTGGTTTTTGTTGAAAAAAACTGTTTTCTGAAATAATGTTAAACCGTCCTCCACTAATCGATCACCGAACACACCTCCAACCTTGTCCCCAACGATCCTTCCCACCCGTGCCTGACAATCAGCCAGCCAGCAGCCATCCCACAGGCATCAATCAGCAGTCACAAATCAGCAGCAATCAGCATCAGCCATCATCAACATCAGCAGCCACTGGCAGCAGCAGCAGCGCAGCAGCAGCAGCAGCAGCCAGCAGCACTGACAGCAAGCAGCCAGCAGCAGCAGCAGCCAGCAGCCAAAGCAGCAGCAGCAGCAGCAGCAGCAGCAGCACAGCAGCAGCCAGCAGCAGCAGCAGCATCAGCAGCAGACACAGCAGCAGCAGCAGTCAGTGCTAGTCCAGCAGCAGCTAGCAGCCACATGCAGCAGCAGCATCAGCAGTCAGCAGCAGCAGCACCCAGCAGCAGCAGCAGCTACAGCCAGCAGCAGCAGCAGCACAGCCAGCAGCAGCAGCAGCAGCACAGCAGCAGCAGCACTGCAGCAGCAGCAGCAGCAGCAGCAGCAGCAGCAGCAGCAGCAGCAGCAGCAGCAGCAGCAGCAGCACAGCATCAGCAGCAGCAGCAGCAGCCCAGCAGCAGCAGCAGCAGCAGCAGCAGCAGCAGCAGCAGCAGCAGCAGCAGCAGACAGCAGCAGCAGCAGCAGTAGCAGCAGCAGCAGCAGCAGTAGCAGCAGCAGTCAGCAGCAGTGCAGCAGACAGCAGCAGCAGCAGCAGCATTGAGCAGCAGTAGCAGCAGCAGTAGCTAGCAGTAGCAGCAGCAGCAGTAGCAGCAGCAGTAGCAGCAGTAGTAGCAGCAGTAGCATAGCAGCAGCAGTAGCAGCAGCAGTAGCAGTAGTAGCAGCAGTAGCAGCATTAGCAGTAGCAGCAGTCAGTAGCAGCATTAGCAGTAGCAGCAGTCAGTAGTAGCAGTAGTAGACAGTAGTAGTAGCAGTATTATGTAGTAGTAGTAGTAGTAGTAGCAGTAGTAGTAGTAGTAGTAGTAGTAGTAGAGTAGTAGTAGTAGTAGTAGTAGTAGTAGTAGTATTGGTAGAAGTAGTAGTATTCATACTCTAAAAGTCGTTAAAATGACAGTTTCAAAAAGTCGTAATGCGTAGAGTCTTTTCCGCTGGAGGTGTGGCATTACTCTTGGTATGTTTCTAATTGCTGATATTTTTTGCGGTTAAGTAACCGTTTCAAAGTTCAGTTTATTGGCTAGGTCGAAACTCCAACAGCCAACATCGCTTTCTAAGTTCTTGAAAAAATTGCGGATAAAGTGATATGCTTTGTGGCCTTTTTAATGAATAGCGAGTAGTTTTTGACCCGGAGTATGGAATTACGAGACCCGAGTATCGCACAAGCTCACAATCTGAGGTGGAATTGAATAGCTCTCGCTCAGACCACCTCATCATCTCTGGTAGCTTTGTTGGTCAGAGCCATCGACAAAAAGTTGGGAGGTCGACCGTTGAAGTCCGTCCCAAGACGTAAGTTTTCTGTTTGAGACATTTTTCAGAACTTTTTATGAAGTTTCCGATAGAAACGAACAGGCGATCTCCAGGAAGTACTTCAGAAAGAGAAGATACGATCGCTGGATCATTAAGTTTATTGGCCTGATGTTTCGGACTCTCGCTGGAACCCATCATCAGAGACAGTCGTAGATAAAGGTGAAAGAGGCCCATAATGCGCAGTGTATTGTGGTCACGCGATCGCATGTGTACTGTAATTTGCAGCTCTTACGATCACCGCTAGGGTTCATAATTTCTTGATGGAGCTGCTAGCAGTAGGTGGGTAGTACTAACTCGCAACTCCTTTCACAACTTTAGATCATGGACGAGCTGGATACGTCCAACTTTGATGCCGTGGATGACGATGTAGACAAGGAGGAGCCTGAGGCGTCCCAGAGCAGCGGTAATGGCACCTTTGGCCTTTCCGGTGCACCGCACTCCTTCCCCGACTTCACATTTAAGCGTTTTTTCGACCAGGATAACCCCAATCGCTGTTAACGCGCTGTTCCCCGCCAGCCAGCCCGCTCTCCCCCCCCCCCCCCCCACCCCCCGCCCCAGTATGTCGCGCAGAATTGGTGCAGTGTGGTGTCTCGGCTGCTCAATCAGGAAATCGGGCGCTTAGCAGACTGAACGCGTCTTCCGCGCGAGCGTGCGCGCGCACACGCGCACCTATTGGTGGCACATGATTTTGCCGCCGAAGCGAGCTGGAAAAGATGCTCAACACCTCCCCCCCTAAACTTGATCGTTTGCATGCCGCAGAATCTTGAGAGCTAGAACAACTGTTCGTCATTTTAAATCTCCATAATATTTTTTTTCGTACTTGCCTGAGAAAATCATACCTTGCTCTTTCTGAACCTTCAAAGCTTTGTTTTGACTTCCAAAGTATCCTACTTTCACCAACACCGATGGTCCGTTTTCCAATAGGTTAAAAAGGCTGAAGAAGCCCAAATCAAGACTGTAGCATGCATATTCCCTTCTCACTGCGTGGGCGAACTCCGCGGTACCGCTTAACGTGTAGTGTCTGAGCAGTGTTTGTGCTGAGAGCACTACAAGCGTTAGGTCAAATCCCAAGTTGTAGGAAAAGACATAAGGCACCAGCATGAGGGATGCGTTGTGCACAGAACCCTTGGTTACTGTCTCAGACAGCAGTGGACAGTGGCATAGCCATGGGCAGTGCTGACTGCGCCCAGTAATGTCTGAGAGAGGGAGCGAGAGAGTGAGAGCCGGTGTCGGCAGCTGCTTTAATAGGATTGCGGAGCACGGTAAATCGTTGTACAGTTAGTATGCGTTGCATTAACTGAGCGGTGGTGTGCCTAGTGGCCTAACGGCCGCGGTGTGGCTTGTTCCTGTGGTGCTTCGACAACCGTGATTATCTCGCGTGTCTGGAAGTCGTTGAAGTGGCTGCAGGTTAGCCAGTCTGAAACCACTAACTGCGAATTTGAACGACCTTGAGGCAGTTGACCTTGGACAAGGACATCAGGCAGCAGTTTTTTTCTGTCGACCACAGATGTTAATGGCCGGTAATGACTAGCAGTACACAGTCAGCACTGCAGTCATAGACCGAAAGAGGACCATTTTCAACCTTTCTTGGTCAGAAAACCAATAATGACCGATACTGATTAAACTTTCTTTTTGTGACTTGGTAGCTTAAAAGAAAATGCAAATGCAAACGGAGATATTTACTAATAGAAGCGAATAGGCGAGTTATAGAAAGCAGTTCGGAAGAAGGGGTGATCAGTTGAACAGTAAGTTTGTTGACCGGAGGATTCAGATTCCATCTGGAACCCACCATCCGAGGCAGACGTAATGAAGGCCCAAGGAGCGTGGTATTTATAGAATGCAGTTTTCAAGCCACCACCTGCCTAAAATCGGTAGCAGCACCCACGTCCGTCGCTGTAGGTCGTATTTGATGCCATAAGTGCTTGTTAGTCTGTATGTTGGGAGCATCTCGGAAGCCGTCAGCCGCTTTCTTCCGCCACTCGGAGGTGTAGTTGCATACAGACCGGAGGCGACCATCAGGCGTTTGGTAATGAGGACGAAAGACTTGAAAGCGTCTGGAGTTGTTATTCGGCTCTGATGTAGTTTTGGACGAAGCTGCGAGATTTCTCTAGACGCGAATGACCGAGCATGCAACCGCAATAAGGAGTAATGACGATAGCAGTCAAGTCATGACTCATGTGAAAGAACCTGACTATAGTTTGCAGTTTTATAAAACTGAAATCATCGCAAGAGGTGGCAACAACATGAACCGTGAGGTGCTTAGGTCCTGGTTCTCCGACCCGTGATAAATTAACCAGCGAAATGACCTCCCACCTTCCTATTCTGTGCTGCGATTTTAGTCTGATCCAAATAGCAAGGCATACGTGAAAGGCACGGGTGACAAGTAGACAGCGAACCAAATGACCGATTAATTGTCACGCCAAGAATAAACAACGGTAACGAAGTCACAGCCATTAACCACTGGTGTGGGTATTAACAGGCAGTCATTGACTCAGCTACGACCGTCAACAATGAAAGCGAGTTCCGATAATTGTTGAAAGCATGCGATAGCATGGTAACTACATCCCAAGAAATACTGCACTCTTTGAGCTTCCAGTACCTTTATCTACGACTGCTGCCGATGACGGGTTCGAGTGACAATCCGAAATCTCATGTGAATAAACTTCTTGTTTCAGCTACATGATATTCTTTTTCTGGGCGATCTTTACGTGTGATAATGCAAAATACCATCTGAAAGTCTGCTTATGAAATTTTAGATGGTGAAATAAGTTTATTGACTAGGAGGACAGGAGTACCTCAAATTCTGGAAACTATTTGTCCTCTCTGCATATGGAAAGCTAGGCGAAGATATCAGTTTAAGTGGATATTATGCTGTGACACCAAATAAGTAGCGTTTGTAACAATCTGTAAATTAGACTTCGAACATCATTTGTCGCTTGCTTCAATCCAATAAATCGTCAATTGAATAAAATAATCTGAATCCCCAGACCAAATACCATATTCTGAAGCAAGCAGGATTTATTTAGACGATTGAGAAAATTATATATGTTGTGGCATGACAATAACTTAACGTAAGGGACTATGAGAGAGACATTCGTACATGGTTCTGGTTGAAGTATTTTGACTAGGCTGAAAGCCCTGCTTGATGTACTTAGAGAAATCTTATCGTAACCCAGTAGAGAACTTATGCCACATTAAGTTCTACTGCAACGGAGTCCCTGTCAGATTTTAGGATGACTATGGTAGCTTTGGCAACAGGTTATGCAGTTAGCTTTTTGACACCTTTTTTATACATTTTAGGTGCACAATATTTTTCTGGGATATTTGTGTTAGAGTAACTGGGATCCTGTTCGTTTGGACACACAAAATTCCTTTAAAAGTCTGGAAGTCAGAAGTCATTCAGCATAATTGCCAGAGAAATAAATTTAGTCTTCCAGAAGTGCCCTCTTAAGTACTCATTTGAGTCCATATGGTTTGTTCTTTTTTCCTTTATCTCATACAGTCAGGTATAATTGTTGTTAATTGAATCAACCTCATTACAGTTTAGGCTTCGGGTTTACTAAGTGGTCGTCAGCACGCGACCTGCGGCGAGGGTTTAAGGCAAAGCAAAATGTCCAGTTTCCGTCCTGCGAGTGGTGAAAGGACAAAAGGTGCAACGGGTCGACAAACGAGTTTCAAAAACCCAAGTCCAGTTGGACAAGCTTTAACTGGGACCAAAGAATGTGTGGGAAACTCGGCGTGCACTTACCGCGAGCTGTCGCTACAAACGCGTGCGTAGGCCGATGAAATCCTTAGCCAACCCCCCCCCCCCCCCCCCCCCCCCCCCCATCGCATGTGTGCCCCCATGTAACCTGCAGCCAATCAGCAAAGGAGCAGCGCCGATTGGCCTCGAGTTCTCGCTACGTTAGAGCCTAGTCTCATGTGACCCCGTAGGCAAACTGACGGGGAGCGTGAGTAAACGGTCAGGCTGGCGATGCCGGGAGAGGACTGACACAAACGTTACCTCATGTTGCTTTATATATGCCCAAACGGAGCTGACACAGAGTGATCCACGTAGGAACGGGCTCAAACCGATCTATTGGCTTCCCGAAGCCAACAAGCTTAGTATGGGTGTAGGGGTCACGAACAGGCAACCACCCTACCAGGCCGAAGTCGGCCAAGCCATAATAGCAGAGGGGGATGACAGAGTTTGGGGGTAACTGGATACAGAATGTTTTAGGGCTCATTTGCCTTAATTCAGCCAAGTATAACCCTTACTACCAGCTGGGACTGGAAACACAAACATACGCCCCCACAGCTGGTGCAGATGGTCCACCACTGGGGTTTACCAGATGGGTCAAGAGCACTTCTTCCAACGGAAGTTCATCAGTGCCTCGCCACCTGCCACCAGATTGGGTATTTATTGATTCAGGAATGGGGTCACACCCATCCAATTGGCTTCCTGGAGCAAACAAACTTCGTAGAGGTAGAAGGGGTATTCCTTTGGTTCCCTTGATTCAACTGCTAGAAACATAAACCCACGGCTCAGCTACACAGAGGTTTAACTCACAGGTACTCCCGCCCAATGGCTGGCTGATGATGGTCCATTAGGCCGAATTGGCCGCTTATCTTCATTTGTGTTGTTGGTAAAAATGGCATGTTTTCTTACCCTTTAAGCAGCAGAAAACCATTCTTGAGTGGCCGCACAGTTTACTCTCCACAATCTATGGTGCCCCATCGTTTGAGCTCAAACGACTGCGATTTTAAGCCTTATGTTCCCTTCCAGAATAACACTCCCGGATATTTGGAAGTCCGCAAAAAAATGACTTACTTTGGTTTATTTAGCCCATAGATGCATGAACCCTCGTCTAAGAGCGACGTTCAGTGGATTTATGGGGTCTATATGGTCGACAACACGAAGGGTTCCACAATCAGAAGTCAGGGAAGACAGGTTAGGTTGAACTAGCTTTTACTGAGGGAAAGAGCTTGCACGAGTCTATGTGAGCAGTTGCCACAAGCTGTCCCTTCAGGCAAGACCGGTCACCACCCTGTCAGTCATTTTTATTGTTCGTCCGGACGCAAAGTGTGGGCGGCTGAGACCACCCGAGGAAGAAATGCATATTGATCGATGCCAGGACATCGTTAGCTTGAGTTCGAGTCACGCGTGGCCGGAGGTTGACAGGTGAAGGAATGATGAGTCAGTGGTGATGTTGCTGGTCGTGGGTGCGGACTAGCACAGTTTATCATTATAACTAGATAAAACAACTATGAGACCTTTTTAAGTTAGCGTTCCATCCCACAGCAGATGCAGGGGACCAGATGACGAAAACTATGACAAAGTATACGTGGATTACCGAAAAGGGAAATGAGGAACCTGGTGGTCATCTCGGACGTTAGCGACGAGGTCGAAACCGGTACTTACTTAGAGGTCCTTGATCAGCAATTCAAAAACTACAATCTCATGGTCGAATAACCCTGTCCTGTAATCAGGACAGTGCCCCGAATTTCCCTCTCACCGGATGCCGAAGTCCCTGTGACAGGCCACATACCCGCGGCTTACTTGTAGTGGGGTTAACTCGGCGTTCAATGACTGAAGAGACCAGGAGGGACCACAGCCTCAGGTCGAGGTTTGACTGAGAGGTATGCGTGGAGCGACAATTCTGGTCTCCGCTATCCTGACATCTTGGCTTGGGCAAAAACAAATAAGGCGTCAAATTCCAGTCTGTCTCCCCGAGCCGACTCCAGATGGTGATCTCACGCGGACCCAACGCCCTGGTATCGATCCCGCACACTCCGCGTGTTTAACCTAGCGCGCTCACACATTAACCCCTACCTCAGCTCCAACGTCCTAAACTCGCTGGCTTCACCGTGCAGTTGGCGTGTGACTATCCCTGCCCATCGTTCACAAGTTCCGTCTCAGTGCCATTTTAATGGCCTGATGATGAATTACCGAAAACGCACGTTTGCGCATTGACTTTCAAATCGTAACGTGCAGAGGTGCGTAAAACTTAAATGAGCAAAAGATTGAGGCATGGTCAAAGTCCGCTGCGTCAAAACCTGTGGAAAACTAAAACTTCACAAGAAGACGTAAGATCCGTCCAGCATTTACTGCTAAGCGCTCAGAAATTGGCTATACCGGTGGAAAGGGGGAAAACGGAAACGAGTATTATTGAGTGGTTTAGAAGCACAAAGAGATGCGCGGATTTCCTTATGCAGAATGTTTTTAGTATGTTTTTTTATACCCTTTGAAACACCAAGAGCAAGTGCAACCACGGTTTTGGTTCAAAATTATTTTAAATCGAAAAAGTCGGCGTCTTCAAGGGACTGGAATATCCTGGGATTATTTTGCGCACACATGAATTTTACAACCTTACCCAATTAATATTTTTGAATCGAGCACACGTTTCAGACGTTCCAGTAACCTTTCGTGAGATAACTCACGTACTGTAGACGATGGAGTGTTCATGTACTAATAAAACATTGCGCCATGTTTTAAGAGTGTAACATTACCCTTATGATTAGAAGATTCAGGCGGTTCAATGCAAACAGAGGAAGTCGACCAAGCTGGATCTAATTTCTGTCAACAGGTGGTTTTAACCTATCGTCTTCGAATTCATTTGTGCCGGAAAAAATGCGGTCTATTTGTTTCGCCACCTCAACTATCAGGTCTTCTCCTGGATAATTAGTTTTATTGGGGCATATTGACACGTCCTCAGTCAAATAAACCATTGCGTGTGATTGACTGAAGGTCTAGGTAGGGCTCCCCATCCTCCACTCCAGTCCGCTGACCGGCTCGGACGGTGGCCGGGGTCTGGAAATGGGAATAGAGAGCGAGGTAGAGGGCTCTGCGCACTTTTTACTCCCTTTAAGTAACCTGACGCGCTTGAAACTATCACAGTGCGCTAAAAGCCGTGGCTTGGACGGTTGCCAACTGACGGAATAACTCGGATCACGTGGTCAGCCCGATGCGTGTTTAGTGTGTACTGGCTGACGGGCAGACTGAGAGTCAGGCTGCAATGGTTCCTTTTGAATGTGTCCTTTTTGGCACTCCCGCTGGGTGGGATCCGAGCCAGGTGTGGTGGCACGTCCAGGGGCGGCTACTGCTGCGCCAGCTACCCACGCCCCCTCCTGCTGACAGCGAACACAGGTGGGGGAGGAGAAGAGAGTGTGGTAGCTGCATTGCAAGTCTACTCTCATTAGAATCTAATTTTACGCGCATGTCACCGTCCTCGCGCCACCTTACTGTGTGGTGCACGGTATATCTCGTCAAAATCGACTGTCGACCTGTCATGGGTAGGGTTCGTTTATGTGGACATCCCCCGGCAGAACAGAGAAACTGGAACGCCTCTGCGTAATACAGCTGGTCTTGCGCAAAATTTCATCGAAATTATGGGATGGTTTCAAAGCGATGGTACGTTTAGAATTAGGAATAAAGATGGGGCTAAGACTAGGATTACGGGTAAGTTTGGGGTTAGGGTTAGAGTTAGGGTTGAGCTACGGAATGGGTACCCTTCCTGAACTTCTAGCGCATTGCCAGTGGGAGCGTGGCTGTTTATATTGCGCTGCCCTACCAGGGATGCGGCAGAAACGATTCTCTCCAATGTCTGCATCACAAATACAGTTTACAAAATAAATCAGTGGTAACTGATAATGTTCCATATGGATCGATAAATCAATTTGTACGTGGCCATAATTTGTGGTTTTCATGTTGAGGGACGGAATTCACTACGCGAAATCCTAGCATTTTTTGTTAAACAGTTTATATTTCCTTCGGTAGAGTATACTTATACCATGCCTCTGTCTAGAGTAGTTAAAAACAAGATTTGTATGCAGACTTGTACAACCCTTAGTGTGCTAATTCTTTGCCTGTTTGTAATCGCTCCTTTGCGTTCAAAGCTTGGCTGAGTGCGGCTCTAGCACTGATACAGTGCACGCATCACATAGCAGATGCTGAGACCTGCTAGATAAGCATAAGCTCGTGTTGGCAACGAAAACTAGCTCCTTTTTGAAATAAAACGCTGGTGGGGATGAGACTAACGATGTTTTGGCGCACTTTTATTTAGAATGAAACATCTGGGGTGGCAACCCAGTCGTGTATGGCTAGCGTAGACGGACAGTTAGAAGTTGGGTGGGAAAAAACAAAGTGAAGTATATATTGCGCAAGTTGCCGATGCCGCGCCCAGTCTGTGCGGCAAGTGGTGTGTGTCGTTGCTTTTTGGCGGTTTAGCTTTCACGGCACCGTCTTGTCCTCTAATAAGAAAATTTCCTTCCTTCAATTCAGCACAATCAACAAACACAGAGCTATGTGCGTGACTTGTCTGTCTTTTATAGATGGATGTTTTGGTGTGAAACGGCGGGCCGGATGCACCGGAAATAGGTGACTTTCTCGGCATTAGACCGCCAAGTAGAAACAAACGCATTTAACGGTTGATGTTTGTCTTTTCGCGATCCCCGCCATCAGAGGATGCAGGTAACTCGTCCTCAGACTTAACTTAGCGTGGTAAGCCTCCCCTCCAGACTGAATTGCAATAGAGTTGCTCGCTATCTCATGAAATGTTAATCGAAATTCTGAAATGTCTGTTCACTTAGCAAGGATTACTGACGTGGGGTTGTAATGTTAACCAAGTTGCAGGATATTTCCAAGTTATTCTAGTGACCTCAGGAGGTCGGCCTTCTTCGGCCGCTTCTTTTTAGTGGGAATGTTTTTATTGATTTCTATTACCCGAATAGATTCAAGTATATTATATAGAAAACATGCATGAAAATATTCTTTCCTGCACTCAATTGGTAGTAACTTACAGCCTTTCAAAACTAATGTTGTAAGAATGAGTATCTTTTGATTTTAAAAAGATTTTCCAAATAACGAATAAGTTGAACCTGACCGGCACTCGCACGTGTGCTTAGGGTTTCAAAACCGCAAAGCACCTACACTCAATCTTAGGAAAATAGCATATTTCTTTAAGCTGTTAAGAAGATTATATTTAGTATTCATATACATTTACGCGGATGTTGATCATATCATAATAGGGCATTTCATGGTCTTCGAGATGTAATGCTTAGCAATTTTAACACCGAAAAATACCCATTCTTCCAACATTAATTTTGAAGAAGGCGTAAGGTTCTATCAAATAAATCAAGTGAAAGAATATTTTCATGCATTTAATCCATGCAATATGTTTGAATCTATTCGGAAGTCGAAAATCAATTGAAAAATTAACACTGAAAAAGTAGGGCGCATTTTTGCAGGCAGCCGAAAAGAAGCTAATTTAAAATAGGCCTCCTGTCGTGATTGAAATAGCTTGTAATTATGCTACGCCATAATTTATACTACAAGCTTACTTAAGTAATCCTTTCAATTCAAAAAAATATCCGAATTTTGGTTAATATTTCATAAGAAAGAAATTGTGTTTTTTAAAAAAATTATTCACCCGAAGAAAGCGTATCTTTTGTTCGTAAAAATGTTTAAAATTATGAAAATACTAAGATCTTGAAGCTCCTATTCCTAGAGCTTCGTATCTTTCCAATAATTTACGCAGGCTGTAAAATACACCGTGTACTATATCAACTATATATACGTATATATATATATATATATCGATAAGGTGGAACCGACAAATAAAAGCGAGACCGGAATGGCCATTTCTGGCTTATTAGCCGTCATCAGCCAGTCATACCCAATCCCAAGTGTGGCACACCTGGGATTCGAACCCGCGACATTTGGTAATTGAGTCAAACGCTCTACCATTGAGCAACGGGCTCGTTTTTTTGTCGGTTGCGTTCGGGAATATGATGATAGTGTGTGGCTCCCCGATCTGCTTAAGGAACATATATGTTCCGTTGTGCCCTGGAACTCAGACAAGAGCCCTCGCAGGCGGTCGCATAGAGACGTGTAGCATACGTTGATAATGAGGGACCATCGAGGGCGCTAAGGTGAGCTCCATGGCACGTCTAACGTGGACTGAGACCTACGCTTCAATTGGGACGCAACCGAAGTGGTTGCCATGAATAACACCGAGCAGGCACGAGGATTTCTCGAAGCTAGGCACTCTAACACAAACAGCATCAACCGCCATGTCAATCTGGATGCACATTACGAAGGTCTACGTGCACGGCTCACTGACTCGCGTCAACCTTAAACCAGCAATAGCTTATCCATCTTTGACCAAGTGGAAACCCACGGACGCGGTATCCTCCCCCCCCCCACGGACGCGTGAACCACAATCGGGACTTTAACACCAGCCCGCACTCCCGATATTTATCGTAACACGTTTCTCGACTCCCCTCCAACGCATGTCTGCCTGTCTGCCCCACCCCCCCACCCCACCAAGCTCTCCAGTGTGATAATCCCAATTCCCAATTGCCGGCTGACAAAGGTGGCGCGACTGTCATTATGGAAAAGGTTGATTACATCAACAAAGCTAATCAAATCTTCAACGACCAAGTCGCCTTCACACCACTCGCTGCAGACGCACCAACAACAAAGCAGGCCGCAGCCCTGAGGAAGAAAGTGTATGAGCTCACCCGACTGAAGCTCATAAGTCCTGATGATTCAAGATTTATGATTCTCAGTGATCCCCGTATAGCACATGCGTATAGCCTTCCAAAGGTGCACAAAGCAGAAGCACCACTGAGAATCATAGTACCACTCCTTGTATCGCCCACGTACAACCTTGCCAAATTGTTATTCAGGTACCTGAAGCATCTGACTGATGGATCGCAATATAGCGTCAAAAATTCCCAGGCCTTCCTTCAGGAGATCCAAGGCGTCAATGTAAGTTCTGATGAATGCATGCTATCATGTGATGTAGTAGCCTTATTTTCCTTAATACCGCATGACCTGGCAATTGAGAGTGTAGCTCGACGCCTACAAAAAAATCCTGTCGATAAGCCATTGTAACAAGTTCAAGATGTGCTTAAACTCTGTCTGAAGAAATATAATCAATTCGATGCGAACTATTATCAACAGGTTAAGGGCACTAGAATGGGCTCGCCGAAATCGCCGATTTTCAAGAAACTGCATAGAGAACGCTTAGGGACCCACTGAGGAGCCGAACCCCCCGTTGCTGCATCATGAAGCAGCAGCAGAAACATTGGCAAAAGAGGTGTCTGGGCTTTTAGTTAGTACCTTTGTAGAAGGTACGTAATAACGTCTTTGCCATATATATATATATATATATATATATATATATATATATATATATATATATATATATATATCGGGTAAATAATTTCTGAAATTATTAAGTGTCACACAGCAGCAGAAACATCGGCGAAACACGTGTCTGGGCTTTTAGCTAGTATCTATGTCGGAAGTACGGTATAACGTCTTTGCCATATATATATATATATATGGCCCACGTTCACTTAGAAATGTTAGGAGCTCTATATAAAATCTTCCTCATGGCGTATAAAGACGTACGATTTTCTTTGCATGCAGAATATATAGCTTGTAGTTTCGAATGTCTGGACGCAGGTGTACCAGTATGCTAAGTTCACAATTATTCAAGAATGCAACGTTTTTTGACCGAAAGAACTCCATTTGATCAAGTGTAAAATTTTAAGATGGCGTAATTTTCTACCAAATGAGCACAAGAAATAATATATTTCCTCTTGTTTCGTATAATATATGTTTGAATTTATACGTGCGTGGAAAATCAATGGAAAACCTACGTGCGGCATAAAAAATCCTTTTTTGCAGATTCAGTTTGCAGGTGGCAAAAAAGAAGCTTTTTCAAAATCCGGCATCCTGATGCGACTGAAACGTCTTGAGCTTAGGCTGCACGATGATTACTATTGCAACTCTACCTAAGTAACCTTTGTTAATCGAAAACACATTTCTGAAGTTAGGTTTACATTTCGTGAGATAGCACATATACGGCAATATAGATTTTCCGAAAGGGCTACTTGAAAGAGATACCAGTGGCAGTTTGGTTTTTGCGCTGCTGTGGGTGTCTGTTGGTTGGCTTATACCGGGTCACAACTATCGTCTGAGCTGCGGCTTTCTGATGATCACATTATTGATTTCTGATGCAGTTGCTATCTCACTATTTCCTATCTCGTTCGATTAAGGTTTTACAGTAGTGACTTCATTGGAAAGTAGATGCTCAACGATCAGTTACGGGACCCACAAGTCCCATTATGCCTTGGGACGCACTCTCGAGTACCGCCAGCAGCCGCTGAGCCGCCAGTAGTAGTAACGACAGATAAAAAATGCCGACAAAGACAAGTGAGACTAGAATGGCATCACTGGTAAGTCAGCTGGGTTGTGAATAAATGGCTGATGATGCCTAATAAGCTAGAAATGGCCATCCAAGTCTCCCTTTGTCTTTGTTGGTAATTTTATTCTGTCAGTATGGAATTCTTCGTTTTACCTGTTGGCGAACACAAACATCAGAGGACGCACTGAGTAGAATTTTACACGTCAATCACATATGTGAAGAGGACACAACTATTCATGGTACGGACCCTGCGGATGTCTATTGCTGCTGAAATAAATTTTATTCCTACATATTAGCAAACATTTGCGTTTTTTTCAAAAAGACACAGCGAGGCATTTAGACGGCGATTTCAAAACGTGTTTGGACTCAGTACATCAATGTGGCCCAGAAGCGAGTCGGAAATGCAAAAAAATGTGAAATATAATCGTTGCTTTTTTAAGGACAAACTGGTCTGCACAATCGACGTTCTGACCTGACAAGGTACATTATTTCCAATTCAAACTGTAAAGCCGCCAGCATAGACATTTTTGCAGGCATTATCTTTCTCCGAAAAAGTGCACACAGGCACTCTAAGTGTATATTTTGTCTATAAATAGCCAATATTGAGATAAAAATAAAAAAATGTTGAGAAAGAGTCGGCAGGAAATATGCCACGGGGGGAAGGCATTAAGGTTGGCGATGCTCGTCGTTGAAACTCGGGAGAGAATCGGAACCATCGCTAGTGTAACCGTTCGTAATCGTCGCTCCGACTTTCCTGTAGCCATCTAAAAAGCATCTGGCATGGAAAAGAAAGTATGCATAAGCAAGTATACGTGTGGCTGAAATTTCCAACAAAACTTCAGGTTTGGAAAAAAACAGCAGATTTTTGCAACATTCAGCCCTAAGGCCTAGCGCCAGTCGGGAAGTTCACTGTTAAACTCTCTAAACGGTAGTGACGGTCGGGGAATTCAAGTTGAGTGCTTGCAATTCGTATTCGGTCCACTCTCTCTCTCACACACGAGAAATATAGGCAGTTAAGGAGTACCGATAAAACGAGGATGATCGGCCTGGCCATTTCTGGTTTATAAGCCATCGTCAGCCCAGTACATGCAACTCGTCAATTATCACGCCCGCCGTTGAGAGAAGAGCCGTGTTTCGGCTTTGGCCTGCATGGCCAGCATATGCACGGGAATCGCCTGTTCAGTTATCGTGGCGGGCGAAGGGGGAATGACGGAATGATGTCTGTCCACATTCCTGGCGTTGGGAGCCGTTATTCGGACGTTGCAGGCCATCGCCCACATTCACACTGACCTTGGCTGTCGCTCCGGTGATGCGAACCTTATTCGCACCGCTTTGCCTACCTTACTCCTCGTTTGTGGGGGTATTAGTTGAGGTGAAGGCTCTAGAGTGGGCATATACGTCGCGGCACCATAACCCGGATTCAACGCAGATGCCATCGTCAATGCTGCCACATCAACCACTACCCCGACGGACGTAGGGAATGGTAGTCAAAGTGGTGCAAATATGCGACAACCAAGGCCACTGCGGAGGCGAGTGACACACGCCAACGTCCGAACGTTGATGCCGACGCGAGCCATGTAGACTGACAACATGCCGTCGACCCCCTTCCCCAGGCCAGATGACGATGAACATCAAAGCCAAAACACTGTCACGCTCCCAGCGGGGTTTCAACGATTACCCACTTTTTCCCCCATCTCTTCTGCTCTGCCGTATCGACCGTAATGCTATATACACTTTACTAGCGTCATGTTACCATGGTCATGACCCCCTAAAAAACGGTGCGGCGTGGTACGATACTCACCTCTATCAATGGAAGCTTATATGCCTTTGAAACGTCAGTACACTTTAAATCTGGTTCCCAAGATGGTTCCTGGTTCCCAGAAATACGCATCATTGTTTCTTTTAGCTGTGTACATATACATATGGTGGAGGGACTTACCGATCAAGATGCGGGGCGTGCTCGTCGCGTTGCGTCTTGGATCCCAATCTGGAGCCCTCGCAGGATAACGAACCCGCGGCTTAATGGTAGATTTTCGGATTATTTAACGCCCACTAATCAAAGAACCCGGGTTTGAACGCCCGATTACCCAAACTTGAGGCTAGGCATGGCTAGCTGACGGGACCAATAAGTCTGAAATAGCCAATTCCGTCTCTCTGGTCTTGGTCGGGACCCACTTATAGGCAGCAGAGACAGCAGGGGTGCCGACAAAGACAAGGGAGACTGGGGTAGACATCTATTTCTTATTACCTCCTATTAGCCAGTCATATCTAACCGCTGGTTTGCATAACCTGGATTAGTCTTCCGTTCCAAAGTTTTTAGGTTTGGCAAGGAAATTGGAGTTGAAACCCAGCAACTATCTGCTACCTAAAGGCTTGCTAGGCTGACACCCGTATGTGCTCACTATTCCAACTGTGTCTGTGCACTGCGGTCGTTTGGATTCATTTCTCAGGTTAAACGATGACGATAGAATAGTATACTTGCCAGAAAGAGTGTTTCATTCATAGGAGGTGCATTGAGCCTATGCTTCGAAATACAATTCATGTGTTTGCTTGACGCTGGGGTCTTCGGGGTGCGGTCCATATGTGCCGCGTGTGATGGGTTTACGTCTATGGGTTGAAGGCTACAGCAGAGGCCTGACTGAAGGCGGGTAAAGCTCCAGCCTTACCATATCTAACTCCAGGAAGCTGGGTTGCGCTCAGCCATGACGACCTCGACTGGTAGAGGAAACCAGATAGAGGTTGGCCGGCAGTGTGTTCGTAGCCTGGTTTGAACAGTAGGAAAGACCACGTGGACGGCTGATTTAGGAATAGCGATCCCGTCCATCGCCAAGCCTTTTGACCGATCCTCATTTGCAGATCGTGTTGGGATTGGGAAGAAAGAGTGATGGCGTTGTTGCCTAAGTCTTCGTCATTAACTAATTTTACTTTCGCCCATATATCTTCATCCCCATTTACGTACGCCCTCATGGAGGCAATGGCATACAATCTCCCAAGGCTAAGTGAAGTCAAGTTCTTGCATGTTATACTATATGTTTGTGCGTCCCTTTTAGAGAAATATGGTTTTTCTCATTGGGCGGCCTTAGAGCATCTTCGCACACCTGGAAATAGATGAGGAGGCCACAGACGCGGAAACAAAAAACGACAGCAATACCAATTCCCGACCCAAATGCCTGAGGCAATATGCCTCTGCTAGCTTTGGCTGTTCCTGTTGGATCACCCAAATGCCAACCAGCCAGGTAAGAGGAGGCATCTTGTTGTCATCGAAATGGTTAAATAAAAAGTAGATTTCGTCAGCGTGAATGAGATAAACTGCCTTGGATAAAGAGTATTTTCGAGGACTAGGCTGGATCCGTTTTTTGCTTCTAATGGGAGTCGCAGGAACTTATGAGGCGATATATATATATATATATATATATGAATCTTATATGGCACATATATTATACCGTACTTCCAACATAGGTACTAGCTAAAAGCCCAGACACGTGTTTCGCCGATGTTTCTGCTGCTGCGTGACGCAGCAACGAGGGGTTCGGCTCCTCAGTGGGTCCCCCAGCGTTCTCTATGCGGTTTCTGATAGATGATATATATATATTCCGAATGTTCGAGAATATGCGAGGCCCAGGTAATTGTATTGAAGAAGACGGGGAAGGCGTTCTCTGGTCCCAGAGAACGCCTTCCCGTCTTCTTCAATATATATATACATTGGCCATACAGGCCGACGTCTTGGGACTCGCATCAACGAACATAAGCTAGCCATTCGCCGACGTGACCCTTTATCACTCGTGTTTGCGCACTCCCTTGAATGCGACCATCGCTTCAATTGGGACGGTACCGACGTGATCGCTATGGCCAACACCAAACAAGCTCGAGAATTCCTCGAAGGTTGGCACTCTAGCACAGCTAGCATTAACCGCCACGTTGACCTAGATGCTCATTACGAAGGATTACGTGCACGATTTACTAACGAGTGCCCACATCCTAGCAACGACTGCTAATCCTTGCGGCTTTTAATCTCACTTGTCGCCAACCCCACCTCACACATGGTGAACCGCAATTAAAAATTCCGACACCTCCAACGGACGCAGTAACCCCTAAATCCAACCCGGAACCATGATCGATAATCTAGCCGGCCGTAGTTACTCGCCGCCCACCTCCCCCTCCCAAACAAGCCAATGTACTTGTTCTCTCCTCACCTTCCCCCGTCCTAAACATGCCCCGATTATTGGTACACCCACCACCCACTCACACCAGCTGTTTGTTTCTCACCATCTGACCTGTCGCGCCACTTCACTTTCTCCTCTGTTCATTTCCTCTGACGACGGGTTGGTGTCACCAACTTGAAAATTTACGAGTAAAACTCCATTTCCTGAAGAGCATTTTTCTTTTCATTATACTATCTCGGGATGCAAACCACCTCTGTTATTCAACATATTTATGGGCATCAAACGCTTATCCTTACCAGACGTTGGGAGAAATGCGCACAGAGACAGGCGACGACTTACGAACAACTTAATTTCCCCCCACCGCTGTCGCGATCGCGGTATCCTTCCGAAGTCACTTCGATTCAAGCCCACTCTACCCAATTAGACTGGAAGACAACTCGCACGCAAATATGGATTCCAAGTTTTGAGTGCTGTTATATCTGACGTTCACCATCGTATTTGCCGCTTCGAAGCCACAATTGCCGACCTTAAAAACCGGTGCTTCTCATGTCTACCCGGGAACCTATTCGACGAAGTACTACAAAGGATAATTGCCACCACCAAGGACGCCAGAATGAAGAAACGAGCAAACCTACAAGAGAAACTCAAATCTCTTCTCCGTTCTCCAAATGAAAACAGCATACTGACGAGGGTTGTTAACCTTTCCAAAAGGAATCTAACATCCGCTGAAATAAACCTCCTATCTAAAGGAATAAAATTCAGCCATGCCGATGCTACACCGACAAAACTTCCTGGCCAATCTTGAATCCCTTCTGCTGACCTCCACCGTCCCCGAGGACATACGTGCGGACATACGTAGCTGCACCACTGGCCTCCTTCGGAAAAGGAAACATCATCAAACCTTAGCAATCGAAGAAGCGAAGGGATTGAAATCACTGAAAAGAGATGAAAGTATGGTCATTATGCCTGCTGACAAAGGTGGCGCAACTGTTATCATGGACAAGACCGATTACGTCAACAAGACAAACCAGATCTTCAATGACAAGGAAGCGTACACCCCACTTGATGCGGACCCAACGAAAAAACAGGCAGCTGCTGTAAAGAAGAAAGTGAACGAACTCTCTCGATTTAAACTCATTAGCCCCGAGGGACTCCAGATTTATGACCCTCAGTGACCCCCGTATCGCACTTGCATATGGCCTTCCAAAGGTGCACAAACCAGATGCACCATTGAGGATCATAGTACCGCTTATTGGATCCCCGACTTACAATCTTGCCAAATGGCTATACAGGAAACTAAAGCACCTCAGTGATGGATCACAATACAAAGTAAAGAAACTCACAGGCATTCCTACAGAAAAATTCAAGGAGTTCAAGTAAAGTTCTGACGAATGTATTGTATCGTTCGACGTTGTTTCTCTGTTTTCCTCTATACCGCATGACTTGACCATTGACAGCATAGAGCGATGTCTCAGATCAAAAATCCTATTGGCATTCCAAAGCAGCACGTTTCAGACATGTAAGCTCTGCCTTAAGAACTATTGTCAATTCGATGGCAAATACTATTAACAAGTTAAGGGCACCCCAATGGGCTCTCCATCATCGGGGCTACTTGCCGAATTAGTCTTACAGCGACTAGAATAAGGCGTCTTACAACGTATCAAACCAAAGATGTGGCTCCGCTACGTAGATGACACATTCGTTATCATAAAGACTTGTGACGTTGAGCAATTGCACCAGAGTCTGAATGGGGTCTTCCCGACTATACAATTTACACGCGAAGCTGCAACAAGAGATACACTACCATTCCTAGACGTGAAAATACAACGACTCAGTGATGGTGGACTCGCAACAAGCGTCCACCGAAAGGACTCTACTGCAGAAATCTTGCTTAACTATGCAAGTAACCACCCTGCGGCCCAAAAAGAAGCTGCGTTCGCACCCTTTTCCATCGGGCCTTCCGCTATTGCAGCAGCGATGACCTTCTTAAGAAAGAACGATCGTATTTGTATCAGTTCTTCCGGTCCAATGGATACCTAACGAGCTTCGTGAAAAATTGTCTTCGACGCCAGAGATAAACGCAGAACCTTGTTTCTAATGGAGATATAGTGCCACGGAAATTTTATTCCTTACCTTACATGCAAGGTGTTTCCGAAACAATCTCTCGACAATTAAGTCACTTTGGCATCTCTGTCGCCCACAAGCCTGCATCTTCCATACGCGCAACCCTATGCAGAGTAAAGGACCCCTACCAAAAGAACAATTAAGCAATGTCATTTACCGCATACCGTGCGCCAACTGCCCTTCTGTTTTACATTGGCCATACAGGCCGACGTCTTGGGACTCGCATCAACGAACATAAGCTAGCCATTTGCCGACGTGACCCTTATCACTCGTGTTTGCGGCACTCCCTTGAATGCGACCATCGCTTCAATTGGGACGGTACCGACGTGATCGCCATGGCCAACACCAAACAAAGCTCGAGAATTCCTCGAAGCTTGGCACTCTGCACAGTTAGCATTAACCGCCACGTTGACCTAGATGCTCATTACGAAGGATTACGTGCACGATTTACTAACGAGTGCCCACATCCCTAGCAACGACTGCTAATCCTTGCGGCTTTTAATCTCACTTGTCGCCAACCCCACCTCACACATGGTGAACCGCAATTAAACATTCCGACACCTCAATCGACGCAGTGACCCCTAAATCCAACCCGGAACCATGATCGATAATCTAGCCGGCCGTAGTTGCTCGCCCGCCCTCCCCTCCCAAACAAGCCAATGTAATTGTTCTCTCCTCACCTCCCCGTCCCAAAACATGTCCCCGATTATTGGTACACCACCACTCCACCAGCTGTTTTGTTTCTCACCATCTGTCCTGTCCGCCACTTCACTTTCTCCTCTGTTCATTTCGTCTGACGACGGGTTGGTGTCACCAACTTGAAAAATTTACGAGTAAAACTCCATTTTCCGAAGAGCATTTTCTTTTCATATATATATATATATATATATATATATATATATATATACTATATATATATATATATATATATATATATGGTAGACGTTCGACTCAAATACCAAAGGTTGCGGGTTCGAATCCCAGGTGTGCCACACTTGGGATTGGGTATGACTGGCTGATGACGGCTTATAAGTCAGAAATGGCCATTACGGTCTCCCTTGTCTTTGTCGGTTCCACATTATCAACATATGCTTCACGTCGCTATGCGACCGCCTGCGAGGGCTCTAGCCTGAGCTCCAGAGAACAACGGAACATACTTGTTCCTTAAGCAGATCGGTGAGCAACACACTATCATATATATATATATATATATATATATATATATATATATATCGAAATAATTTCTGAAATAATTAAGTGCAGGACATGGAATCAGGTGATTCGGACATGACTTTTAGGGTCAGACCCGAGAATTTCAATGAACATTTGGGTCGAAGACAATCAACCACTGTGGAATAACCACTGCAATGCCCATTCTACAAAACAAGTAGTACTACAAGTAGTATGAATCTTATATGGCAAAGACGTTATACCGTACTTCCGACATAGGTACTAGCTAAAAGCCCAGACACGTGTTTCGCCGATGTTTCTGCTGCTGTGTGACACAGCAACGAGAGGTTCGGCTCTTCAGTGGGTCCCCCAGCGTTCTCTATGCGGTTTCTGGTATATGGACTCCAGAGAATAATCGGGGAAATAATTTCTGAAATTATTTAGTGCAGGTCATGGAGTCAGGTGATTCGGACATGACTTTTTAGGGTCAGACCCGAAATTTCAATGAACATTTGGGTCGAAGACAATCAACCACTGTGGAATAACCACGTAATGCCCATTCTACAAACAAGTAGTACCACAAGTAGTATGAATCTTATATGGCAAAAGACGTTATACCGTACTTCTCCGACATAGGTACTAGCTAAAAGCCCAGACACGTGTTTCGCCGATGTTTCTGCTGCTGTGCGACACTAGCAACGAGGGGTTCGGCTCCTTTCAGCGGGTCCCCAGCGTTCTCTATGCGGTTTCTGGTATATGGACTCCAGAGAATAATCGGGGAAATAATTTCTGAAATTATTTAGTGCAGGTCATGAGTCAGGTGATTCGGACATGACTTTTTAGGGTCAGACCCGAAATTACAATGAACATTTGGGTGAAGACAATCAACCACTGTGGAATAACCACGTAATGCCCATTCTACAAACAAGTAGTACTACAAGTAGTATGAATCTTATATGGCAAAACGTTATACCGTACTTCCGACATAGATACTAGCTAAAGCCCAGACACGTGTTTCGGCGATGTTTCTGCTGCTGTGTGACACAGCAACGAGGGGTTCGGCTCCTCAGTGGGTCCCCAGCGTTCTCTGTGCGGTTTCTGGTATATGGACTCCAGAGAATAATCGGGGAAATAATTTCTGAAATTATTAAGTGCAGGACATGGAGTCAGGTGATTCGGACATGACATTTTAGGGTCAGACCCGAAATTTCAATTAACATTTGGGTCGAAGACAATCAATCACTGTGGAATAACCACGTAATGCCCATTCTACAAACAAGTAGTACTACAAGTAGTATGAATCTTATATGGCAAAGACGTTATACCGTACTTCCGACATAGCTACTAGCTCAAAGCCCAGATACGTGTTTCGCCGATGTTTCTGTTGCTGCGTGACACAGCAACGAGGGGTTCGGCTCCTCAGTGGGTCCCCCAGCGTTCTCTATGCGGTTTCTGGTAGAATGGGCATTACGTGGTTATTCCACAGTGGTTGATTGTCTTCGACCGAAATGTTCCTCGAAATTTTGGGTCTGACCCTAAAAAGTCATGTCCGAATCAACTGACACCATGTCCTGCACTTAATAATTTATAATAATATATATATATATATATATATATATATATATATATTCACTCATAAATCTGCTCACACCAATGCATTGGCTATCCGAAGCAAAAAGCTTCGTATGAGTAATAGGGATCATGAGCAGTAAACCACCTAACCAGGCCGAGGACGGCCAATCTAGAATAGCAGAGGGGGACGACAGTGTTTGGGGGTACCTTGCCTAAGAACTGTTTCGGGCTTATTTGCCGTCATTCAGCCAAACATAACCATGACCACTAGCTCGTACCGGAAACATGAACATGCTCACACATATATGGCGCAGGTGGTCGACCACTGTGGTTTACCAGATAGGTAGTAAGCACTTCAAAGAACCAAATTCATCAGTGCCTCAACACTTGCCATGTTCTGTTACTATAGACCGGATATTTGAAAAGCTTGCCTGCTTCGGAATGGCAATGGATCGGTGTGGGCACATTCTTGAGTGAATAAATACCCGCTCTGCAGCGACGGAGAATGGTAGGTGATGAGGCACGGATGAACTTTAGTTCGATGAAGTGCATAGGACCCGTCTGGTAAACCAAAGTGGTGGCTCATCTGATCCGTCTATGTGTGCGCATGTTTCTGTTTCCGGTCCCAGCTGGTGGTCAGAGTTATGCTTGGCTGAATGAAGGCAAATAAGCCCTCAGTATCATTAACCGTTTAGCGGACTTGGCAGAATTTTATGCCCGCATCACTAATAAAGTTTCGAAAAATTCGAAAATCCGTCAGATAAATCTTGGATAAATGCAACAATGCTAACTCGAGATCTGCATGTACGAACTCTATCCCATTTTTAACTTAAAGCCTGCCAAGTTATTAAAATGGGAAGCAGCGAAAACAAAAAATACTGTGAAATAAACTTACAAAGCGTC
The DNA here is from genome assembly GCA_017591395.1 of Schistocephalus solidus. Lineage (NCBI taxonomy): Eukaryota > Metazoa > Platyhelminthes > Cestoda > Diphyllobothriidea > Diphyllobothriidae > Schistocephalus > Schistocephalus solidus. The sequence continues at coordinate 50,814 of WEDG01006713.1, read as the reverse complement.
TCTTTTGTGACTGCGAGGCCCCAGTGAGATGCCACTGCTCTGGCCACCTGGTTTCTCGGTCAGTATTTGACTGAGCACCCTCATTTGCGACACGCGCACGGACCAATCGGCAAACCTGGTGTTGGGTGAGGGAAGGCTGCGGCTGTCCTAAAACCAGTACAAATTAAGATTACAAATGAGCAAGATTTGAGCAGCCTGAAAGCACCCACGCGGTTACAACGCAAGTTTGAAGGGTACCTTATCATTAAGTGCCTTCCGATTGAAGGCGACTGGGCCTCAGTGTGTGACTCGACCGAAAAACCTTTGGTTACAGCCACTAAATGAACTCTAAGTAGCATCTGTAGCCTCCCCCCATTGAGATTGGAGACAAGGAAAAAGACAGGGATAACGATTTTGGCATTCTGTGTATTTGTTTTATTTTCTTTTAGAAGGACGGAATCGCTAACGTGCCCCCCCCCACATCATCCCGCCGGTCCTCGTAAATGGGAACGCCTACATCTACTGCAGGTGGCCAGGAAGGGTAAATATTCGAGTTTATTAGCCCTAACACCAACCCTAACCAGAGCCATAACCCTAACCCAAACACTAACCTTAGCTGTAAACCTAGCCTTAACCATAAACCGCAACTTAACACCAATCCTTATTTTCCTGGAAAGTAGCGAAGAGCCATCTGTGTTACGGGCGGTTCGTGGTCCATTGTCTCGCCAGAAGCCATAGAAACAAGCCTTACCGAATACCAGAGTTAATTTACTTTAAGTCAGTAGCAATAGAGTAAGAAAAACTGATAAACTTTCACAATTTTCGGTTGTCGGCTTACCATAGTTCTTAATTTGAGTATAAAACAGCGTGTATAGTAAGAAATTGAGTGAACTAAATACTGGGGTTGTTCGACCTTATGGTTGCTTCTTCTTCAGAACTGCGGAGCAATTGCAAGGACTGCTCCCACAGCTAGGCTCTTCTTAAATTTCGTACCACGGATGACTTAGCTGCTGCAATTAACGCAAAATTTACTTTCTTCCATGTGATAAAAGCTCCCTTCGGGAATAGGAACTTACCCGATTCGGGAACTTGCGCTATTTTTCAGGCTGTTAGTTTTACGGTCAGGGTTACAGTGAAGGTTAGCATAAGCGTTATGGTAAAGTTAAAGGTAGAGAAAGTATTATATATATATATATATATATATATATATATATATATATATATATATATATATATATATATATATATATGATAGTGTGTGGCTCACTGATCTGCTTAAGGAACATTTATGTTCCGTTGTGCCCTGGAACTTAGACTAGAGTACTCACAGGCAGTCGCATAGCGACGTGTAGCATATGTTGATAATGTGGAACCGACAAAGACAAGGGAGGCCGGAATGGCCATTTCTGGCTTATTAGCCGTCATACCCAATCCCAAGTGTGGCACGCCTGGGATTCGAACCCGCGACCTTTGGTAATTGAGTCGAAAGCTCTACCATTGAGCCACGGGCTCGTTGTTTTGTCGGTTTTCGATCGGGCATATGATGATAATATGTTGCTCACCGATCTGCTTAAGGATCGTGTATGTATGACTGGCTGATGACGGCTTATAAGCCAGAAATGGCCATTCCGGTCTCCCTTGTCTTTGTCGGTTCCACTTTAACAACATATGCTACATGTCGCAATGCGACCGCCTGCGAGGGCTCTAGTCTGAGCTCCAGGGCACAACGGAACATACATGTTCCTTAAACAGATAAGTGAGCAACATACTATCATCATATACCCGATCGCAACCGACAAAACAACGAGCCCGTGGTTCAATGGTAGAGCATTCGACTCAATTACCAAAGGTCGCGGGTTCGAATCCCAGATGTGCCACACTTGGATTTGGATATGACTGGCTGATGACGGCTAATAAGCCAGAAATGGCCATTCCGGTCTCCCTTGTCTTTTTCCGTTCCACTTTAACAACATATGCTACATGTCGCTATGCGACCGCCTGCGAGGGCTCTAGTCTGAGCTCCAGGGCACAATGGAACATACATGTTCCTTAAGCAGATCGGTGAACAACATACTATATATATATATATATATATATATATATATATATATATATATATATTCTGGGCCAGATACGTTGACGACCCTTTCGTCATCATCAAACGGAGTGAAGTGCAGTCCTTCAAGACACTTTTGAACTCCATCTTTCCCGACATCCAGTTTACTATGGAAGAAGAGGTCAACAATCAGTTGCCCTTCCTCGACATACAAGTGACTAAGCTGGCAGACGGGAAAATAAGGACAACGGTCTACCGGAAGGCAACTAACACCATGCGTATCCTCCACTTCAGAAGCAACCACCCCGTTGCTCGCAAACACAGTTGTGTCAGAACCCTCTTCCAACGCGTTCAAACACACTGCAGCGACGACAGTGGGAAGAAGGAGGAGACTAAGTACCTGCATGCCCTATTTGAAGCCAACGGTTATCCGAAGTCCTTTATACGCAAGTGTCTTAGGAAGCCCAACCATGAGCGATCGAAAGGAGAAGACCCGAAGTTCTGGCTCGCAATCCCTTATGTGAAGAACGTATCAGAGGCGACAGCAAGAATCCTGAAACCTTTCGGGATCGGTGTGGCTCATAAGCCTGGAGCAACTATCAGACAGCGCGTAATGAGGCCCAAAGAACCACTACCAGCGGACGGCTAGTTTGTGCTCATGATAGCGTGTGCCCAGGCGTCGACCCGTATGCCCAATATAAACACAAGAGCAATTTGCGCACGGGATGCGATAAATTACGTTGGTTTGTTGATTTTCGGGGAAATGATCCTTTATTCGGGATAGTGTGGTGCGTAGTGAGGATGCTGGCTTGTGAGCGACGCGTGTATACCAAGGCGATTCAACTGCCGAGCGATTACCTCGAGGCCCTTCATGTTAGGCAGGGGTAAATTTTCGTAGCCAAAATTTCTCCGTTTGGGGTGGGGGCCTTGCGGTTGTGCCTGGTGCCCGAGGTAGTTCTTTACAAAACTAACCAGATACCGTTACACCGAAACAACCGATATAGGTAAAGCAAGCTCTTTTTAAGAATTTCATCGCTGTTGCAGTAACAGTATGCCCGGTGGAACAGAGTTCGGACGCAGCTTCTTTTGAGCTGCTGGGTGTTCGCTTCCATAGTTGAGGATAATCTCAGCATTAGATCCTTTCCTATGGACGCTTGTTGCGAACAACTCCATCGTGTAGCTTTAGGATTCTAACGTCCAGAAATGACTGGCTGTCTCTAATGCCTCTTCACGAGTGAACTGTATGGTTGGGAAAAACACCATTCAGCCTCGGATGCAGTTGCTCAACTTCGCAGTCCTTTATTACGACAAAGGTGTCATCTACATATCGAAGCCAGATTTTTGGCTTGCAAGTTCGGAAAACCTTTTTTTTCTAGTCGTTGCAAAACCAATTCGGCGAGTATTCCTGATATTGGCGAGCCCATTGGGGTGCCCTTTACCTGTTGGTAGTACTTATTGTCGAATTGACAGTAGTTCCTAAGGCAGAGTTTGAGCAGTTCTATAACATGCTGCGTTGGAATTTCAACGGGATTGTTCTGTAGGCGTTGAGCTACGCATTCAATTGCCAAGTCATGCGGTATGGAAGAAAACAAGGCAACGACGTCGAAAGATAAGAGGCATTCATCGGTACTTACTTTGATGCCTTTTATCCTTTGGAGGAATGCGTGAGAGTTGTTAATGTTGTATTCGGATCCATGCGTTAGCTGCTTCAGGTGCCTGTACAACCACTTAGATATATTGTACGTAGGTGATCCGATCAGTGGCACTATAATCCTCAGTGGGACATCCGGTTTGTGCACTTTCGGTAGGCCGTATGCGCGTGCGAAACGGGGATCTCCGAGGGTCATAAACTTTGAGTCAGCTGAACTTATGACTTTCAGGCGAGCAAGCTCATTGGCCTTTTTCTTGATGACTGCGGCTTGCTTTTTTGTCGGGTCTTCGGCAAGAAGAGTGTAGGCTTCAATATCACTGAACATGTTGTTCGCCTTATTAATGTAGTCATCTTTATTCATGATAACAGTAGCACCACATTTGTCAGCGGGAACAATGACAAGATTTTGATCAAATTTCAGTGATAGTAATCCTTGCACTTCGTCGGCAGGTAGGGTTTGCTGGCGTGTTTTATGCCGAAAGATATATATATCGGGTAAATAATTTCTGAAATTATTAAGTACAGGACATGGAGTCAGGTGATTCGGACATGTCTTTTTAGGGTCAGATTTGAAATTTCAAGGAACGTCTTTGTCATATATATATATATATATATGAAATGGAACCGACAAAGACAAGGGAGACCGGAATGGCCATTTCTGGCTTATAAGCCGTCATCAGCCAGTCATACCCAATCCCAAGTGTGGAACACCTGGGATTCGAACCCGCGACCTTTGGTATTTGAGTCGAACGCTCTACCATTGAGCCACGGGCTCGTTGTTTTGTCGGTTGTGATCGGGAATATGATGATAGTGTGGCTCACCGATCTGCTTAAGGAACATTTATGTTCCGTTGTGCCCTGGAGCTCAGACTAGAGCCCTCGCAGGCGGTCGCATAGCGACGTGTAGCATATGATGAAATGGAACCGACACAGACAAGGGAGACCGGAATGGCCATTTCTGGCTTATTAGCCGTCATCAGCCAGTCATACCCAATCCGAGGTGTGGAACACCTGAGATTCGAACCCGCGACCTTTGGTATTTGAGTCGAACGCTCTACCATTGAGCCACGGGCTCGTTGTTTTGTCGGTTGTGATCGGGAATATGATGATAGTGTGTGGCTCACCGATCTGCTTAAGGAACAAGTATGTTCCGTTGTGCCCTTGAGCTCAGACTAGAGCCCTCACAGGCGGTCGCATAGCGACGTGTAGCATATGATGAAATGGAACCGACAAAGACAAGGGAGACCGGAATGGCCATTTCTGGCTTATTAGCCGTCATCAGCCAGTCATACCCAATTCCAAGTGTGACACACCTGGGATTCGTCAACATATGCTACATGTCGCTATGCGACTGCCTACGAGGTCACGGGTTCGAATTCTTGGTGTGCCACACTTGTGATTGGGTATCACTGGCTGATGACGGTTAATAAGCCACAAATGGCCATTCCGGTCTCCCTTGTCTTTGTCGGTTCCACTTTATCATATATATATAGATGAAGTGGTAGTTGGGCACTCACCGATCGGTTACAGGACTCACTCGTCCCGTTGTGCCTTGAGGCTAACTCTCAAGCCACGCCAGCATCGTAAGGCAGCTTAGGATATAGGCAGAGTTAGCCCCAAGGAACAACGAAACGAGTGAGTCCAGTATTCGATCGGTGAGTGCCCAACTACCACTGTTAATATTCCCGATCGCAACCGGCAAGACAACGAGCTTGTGGCGCAGTGGTTAGAGCGGTGGACTTCGGCCCAACAAGATCGCGAGTTCGAACCTCGGGCGCCGCAGCGCCTGGGGTTGGACATGGCTGGCTGATGACGGCTAATAAGCCAGAAATGGCCATTCCAGTCTCCCTTGTCTTTTCCGTTCCACTTTAACAACATATGCTACATGTCGCTATGCGACCGCCTGCGAGGGCTCTAGTCTGAGCTCCAGGGCACAATGGAACATACATGTTCCTTAAGCAGATCGGTGAACAACATACTATATATATATATATATATATATATATATATATATATATATATTCTGGGCCAGATACGTTGACGACACTTTCGTCATCATCAAACGGAGTGAAGTGCAGTCCTTCAAGATACTTTTGAACTCCATCTTTCCCGACATCCAGTTTACTATGGAAGAAGAGGTCAACAATCAGTTGCCCTTCCTCGACATACAAGTGACTAAGCTGGCAGACGGGAAAAAATAAGGACAACGGTCTACCGGAAGGCAACTAACACCATGCGTATCCTCCACTTCAGAAGCAACCACCCCGTTGCTCACAAACGCAGTTGTGTCAGAACCCTCTTCCAACGCGTTCAAACACACTGCAGCGACGACAGTGGGAAGAAGGAGGAGACTAAGTACCTGCATGCCCTATTTGAAGCCAACGGTTATCCGAAGTCCTTTTATACGCAAGTGTCTTAGGAAGCCCAACCATGAGCGATCGAAAGGAGAAGACCCGAAGTTCTGGCTCGCAATCCCTTATGTGAAGAACGTATCAGAGGCGACAGCAAGAATCCTGAAACCTTTCGGGATCGGTGTGGCTCATAAGCCTGGAGCAACTATCAGACAGCGCGTAATGAGGGCCCAAAGAACCACTACCAGCGGACGGCTAGTTTGTGCTCATGATGGCGTGTTGCCCAGGCGTCGACCCGTATGCCCAATATAAACACAAGAGCAATTTGCGCACGGGATGCGATAAATTACGTTGGTTTGTTGATTTTCGGGGAAATGATCCTTTATTCGGGATAGTGTGGTGCGTAGTGAGGATGCTGGCTTGTGAGCGACGTGTATACCAAGGCGATTCAACTGCCGAGCGATTACCTCAGAGGCCCCCTTCATGTTAGGCAGGGAGTAGAATTTTCGTGCCAAAATTTCTCCGTTTGGGGTGGGGGCCTTGCGGTTGTGCCTGGTGCCCGAGGTAGTTCTTTACAAAACTAACCAGATACCCGTTACACCGAAACAACCGATATAGGTAAGCAAGCTCTTTTTTAAGAATTTCATCGCTGTTGCAGTAACAGTATGCCCGGTGGAACAGAGTTCGGACGCAGCTTCTTTTATGAGCTGCTGGGTGGTTGCTTCCATAGTTGAGGATAATCTCAGCATTAGATCCTTTCCTATGGACGCTTGTTGCGAGACAACCATCGTGTAGCTTTAGGATTCTAACGTCCAGAAATGACTGGCTGTCTCCTAATGCCTCTTCACGAGTGAACTGTATGGTTGGGAAAACACCATTCAGCCTCTGATGCAGTTGCTCAACTTCGCAGTCCTTTATTACGACAAAGGTGTCATCTACATATCGAAGCCAGATTTTTGGCTTTGCAAGTTCGAGAAAACACACTGCTAGTCGTTGCAAAACCAATTCGGCGAGTATTCCTGATATTGGCGAGCCCATTGGGGTGCCCTTTTACCTGTTGGTAGTACTTATTGTCGAATTGACAGTAGTTCCTAAGGCAGAGTTTGAGCAGTTCTATAACATGCTGCGTTGGAATTTCAACAGGGATTGTTCTGTAGGCGTTGAGCTACGCATTCAATTGCCAAGTCATGCGGTATGGAAGAAAACAAAGCAACGACGATCCCGAAAGATAAAGAAGGCATTCATCGGTACTTACTTTGATGCCTTTTTATCCTTTGGAGGAATGCGTGAGAGTTGTTAATGTTGTATTCCGGATCCATGCGTTAGCTGCTACAGGTGCCTGTACAACCACTTAGATATATTGTACGTGGAGGGTGATCCGATCAGTGGCACTATAATCCTCAGTGGGACATCCGGTTTGTGCACTTTCGGTAGGCCGTATGCGCGTGCGAAACGGGGATCTCCGAGGGTCATAAACTTTGAGTCAGCTGAACTTATGACTTTCAGGCGAGCGAGCTCATTGGCCTTTTTCTTGATGGCTGCGGCTTGCTTTTTGTCGGGTGAAAATCCTTCGAAACGGTTCAGATCCCGGTTCAGCATGTCGCATCGGGATCTCTGAGGCACGCAACTTTGAGTCGGGGTTGAACTTATGATCTTCAAGCGAGTTGTTTCCGTTTATGATGCCCAGTTCCCATCGTGGGTTCGCATTGAAAGCAGCGCCTGTCATCTACGTTCATCTGCCAGAGCCGCTTCCATCTTTGCTCCATTGATACGGCAGCACATTCGCAATTTCATTTGATTGATCAAATTTCCAGCGATGCAATCCTATGGTCCTCCCGCTCGGCGGTGCCAGCCCGGCGCCTGAAAACATGAAGTATATCGCAGCTCTTTGAAGTTCAGTTGCCGGTTTGTTGTCGGAGTTTACGTAAAGACCGGTTCCAGGCTTTCTCCTGATTCGGTACCGCGAAACCGCCTTCATTGTTATGAGCCAGCAGCGATGAGCAGCGGTTGATGTTGAACGATGACCGAATAATAGCCTTTGCATCGATAGCGTCATCAGCGAATATACTCCATCGGCGTCGCATTATACGTTGCCCGTGATTCCGTTCGCATGCTGCGATGCTGCACCGTCGCATTGTCTGCCCAACTTTATCGCGATGCCAAAATAAACCGGCCCCGGGCTATTTGCTCCATGTCGGCTCCTGTCCGCCTGGCCCCGAGTTCGTCCGTTATGACAGGATGAAGGCATAGCGTCTCTACTCAGATTGACCCATTCGTCCAGCCAGTACCGAGGCTAATCCTGCTTCGCAGCAACGTTCAGGAGCGTTAAGTCCCGCAAATATGTCGTTCTGTTCGAGCGAACGCAGCATCGAACGGTATCCAAATCTACCGTCGTCTGTTCGCCGTTCATTCTATTCCATACCAGCGCGGGCGTTATTCGGCCCCTGCACCCAGTCCATCCTCGCCCAGTATTAGCGCTGGCTGACGCCTGCCGCCGCCTAAATGGCCATTCCAGTCTCCCTTGTCTTTTTCGGTCATGTTATTCTGCTTATATCCTAAGCTGCCTTACGGCTGCTGTCGGGGCTTGAGAGTTAGCCCCAAGGCACAACAAGACGAGTGAGTCCTGTAACCGATCGGTGAGTTCCCAACTTCCACGGTTAATATTCCCGATCGAAACTGGCAAAACAACGAGCTTGTGGCGTAGTGGGTAGAGCGTTGGAAGTCTGCCAAACAAGTTCGCGAGTTCGAGCCTGGGGTGACTGATGACGGCTAATAAGCCAGAAATGGGCAGTCCAGTCTCCCTTGTCTTTGTCGGTCATGTTTTTCGTCATATATATATATATATATATATATATTGGATCGGTTACAGGACTCACTCGTCCCGTTGTGCCTTGGGGCTTACTCTCAAGCCCCGCCAGCAGCCATAAGGCAGCTAAGTATATAGGCAGAATAACAGGCATTACGGGACGAGTGAGTCCTGTAACCGATCGGTGAGCGCCCCATTACCAATGTCAATATTCCCGATCGAAACTGGCAAGACAATGAGCTCGTGGCGCAGTGGGTAGAGCGTTGGACTTCTGCCCAACAAGGTCGCGAGTTCGAGGCTCGGGTGCGGCAGCGCCTGGGTTTGGGTATGGCTGGCTGATGACGGCTAATAAGCCAGAAATGGCCATTCCAGTCTTATTTGTCTTTTTCGGTCATGTTATTCTGCATATATATATATATATAATTCGGACTGCTTTACTTCAAGTTAGCAAATAATTTATGGCGAAGCTAAATATCAGCAACGTAAAAACAGGAATATCCTCCAGTAATCACATGAGGAATACTGGGGAACCCACTGATGAGCAGTTGTGTCATGCAGCGGCAGAATATCAGTGAAGCACGTGATTTATCTTTCAGCTAGTACTTTTGCTGTTCGTGTGGTGTATCATGTAACCTCGATTCCTTTTAAATCTTTTCTTGATGAAACTTATGGCTTTTTTTGGGGTTCTACCTTTTTTTCCAGCTGTCTGATAAATAACGTTTAAGCATCAACGTAGAGCATCTAAAAAGTAGGCCTACGGGTGGTTTACCGTGACGGGGTTTTTGATTATACATGCAATTCTTGTGAAACGGTTACACTTAAGCTCGTGCCTCGATCGAGGAAATGCTACAGTCGATCCAATCCCATAACTCTATGGATTGAGACGACGAGTGCAGGTTACACAAGACTAGTTTTTCTCTGTCTGTGCAGCCCAGTCAGATGGATATGTCATCAGGAGATTTCGAGATTAACGATGATGCGGACCTAGTGGTTACTAAGCGCGCTGTAAGCGAACCTGTTACCACGAATCCAATAATCTGATATAGGAACTAATTGGCATTTTAGCAGATTTGAATAATTCATTTGACCCGATATTGAAAAACTTGGCGTGCTCGGTCGTATTGGAACCAATGAGTGCAAGGGCAACGCGTGTGTACGTGCAGCGCTCTAACAATAGGCGTCCGTTGAGTTTACTCGCATTTGGGTCCGGTTACCCGCCCAGTCTACTGCAACGTATGAAATCCACCAATTCTGCTAACGTAAGCTGAACCCCCAAATAGGATTTCCTAAGCACTCAGCAGATGGCCACTAGATTCATTGACTTAATAGGCGTTTTATTCAGACTGGAATAATTCAATTGACCAAATTAAAAAACTCGGTGGCCACGATGCAACTGGAATCCTGGAGAGAATGGTCGAGGCTTGACTACAGTCCACATTCTAAACACCTGAGCTATGAGATCCTACAAGGAACCGCGGGTTTAATCCGATTTGGGTCAAGTAACCCATCCAACATGAAGGACTTCTTATCCGCTGTGCACTTTGAATTTTGGTCAGAGTGAGTATTAGAGTCCTATGGTGAGTTCTAGTTTTCTTTTTTAGGAAATCTTGCATGGGCAGTCAGCCTACTATATGGTGATCAGTAAAACTCACGGCTCACCGTCGGGACCTCGTAGCTCAGTTGGTTAGGGAATTGGCTGTAATTAAGTCTTTTTCTTGCTGTCATGGATCCGAATCTCACAGAGGACTTACTTGACATCAATGACCACGGGAATTAATTTCCCATTTATTTCCAATATCTGTTGAGAGCGTTCCATTAGACCATACATTAATCGGTCTTCGTGATATCACTGCATATGCATGCTCCAACCTGGGACGTCAACTTTATTATAAGGACTTCAACTTATTTTCCCTCATTCATCATTATTTGGTAAACTCTAAATTTCAATTGTTAGCAGGCAGTTCCTCTACGATGGCTTCCGAATTACCTTGCAAATCCATACGCCGCCGGAGGATGCTGGTCCCAGTTTCGGGAAAGACGTTGCGGACCTCTAACACTTCACCACGCAGGAAGTAACTGGTCTCTCTGATATAGCGGAAGGCGTTCTCCGCATGCTGTCTGCTGGGGAGTTTAAAGTGATCTGCCCGTTGAGACCCATCAGCTCGGGACGTGAAGAGGGTCAGGACGGACTGAATGGTGCCGATCGCGGTCAACCGGGCAAAGGAGAAGCTGTGGAAATGAAGGCAAGAGAACCTTTAACTTGTGTTCGTTGTCCAAGCTACTTTAGCATTTATACAGGGAAATAATCGAGGGCAGGCAAACTCCTCCTAAGGACAACATCGTGGCAACTGGGGGTGGTAACAGTTTATGTAACCACCCCAGACCTCTTCGACCTCATATCCTCCCGAATAATGATCAACGCTTGGCAAGAAGACCGAACCTAAATAGATGTCAGTTATTGGACAGATGGGAGACTGGGCACCGTGCGATTTATGCAAGTCCTGCTGGAAGTCTCATAAACCAGGACATATAACCTCGTATTTGCTGACAACCGTGCGGGGCTCGTTTACCAAGCGGCATTTGCCTCTTATGATACCGATCCCTTGATCACTGTCTGTAATCACCATCTCGCCGCTGCGTCCCAGCTAAGTTAACTCGAGAAGCACTAAAATCGGCAACGTTATTCCACAATTCGATAGGTAATACTCGTTAGTGTGGGAGTTTGGCGGCATCCCCTTCTATATTAGACTGTGGATCTGCAGGAGCGTCGTCGTAATAAAGATTCTTCGCGGTGCTGATGCATGGAAAATATATCGAAATCGGGCAAGAAAACGAAGTCAGCTAAATTTTATCTGTATTTTTTATACTTTTAACTTATATCCAGCTGCGTTGAAGTGGCCAAGTAGCGAGGATCATTCAGGAACGTCTGCCGACGTGACACTTCATTGGGGATGTCACTCTTACCACTCCTCGAAGAGTGGAAAAACGCCGCAACCTTTCAAACCACGGCTTATTACCTAAAAGTGAGCTCCCAGTTTTAGCAAATCCTCGCACGTGATTGAAAGACGGGGGCTTCTTGCTGGGGGACTGCAGTATCGGATACAGAAGATTGGACAAAGAAGTGGTGAAAACGCAAGACTTAAGACTAATGCTGCGCCTCTCCAATCTCCTTCCATCAGGCGTAAATCCCAGGTTTGCACTTACATTGGTGGACACCTTCGCGTCCGCGCATTGCCAACCTAGCCAGTACGCCCTCCATGTTCCGGGAACGCGCACTCACAGCGACTGTAAGTTGCTGTCTAGAGTTAAATTCACAGGACACGTAAATAGTCACTATACCAACTAGGCCGCCAGAAAGCTAGGAGTAATAGACAGCAATACTGGCTCGGTGCCAGCATGACTTCACTGCGTTTGCCTATTCTAAGCCCGCATTTTATACTTTGGTTCGCCGAGAATCCATTGCAAAACAAGCTGAGTAAGACCGCCGGGTGTTCCAGTAAATGACCGTCAGGTTCAGAAGAAGAAGCAGGTGAGATCACTGGGACAAGAGCTTTATTCGTCTGACGTTTCGACTTCCAACTTGAACCGTCAGGTTCCTCTTTCGCCTGCTCACGCTGTCCGCACGCATTCAGTTCTCTTGCTTGCCAATTCGGACAATGATCATCTAGACGTTGTAAATCTCTGGCTACAACGTTCGCCCAGTGGTTACTATGACAATTGTTGACCACGAGGAATGAACTACTCGGCTTTATGGGGATCAGTACACTAGACGTACACCATTCTTTCAATCATCCTTACTGTACGTGCAGTTGATACAGTTTAATAATAGTTCTGAGCCCAAAGAAGCCCGGAGCTCCGGTAAGAGCTCCACAAGCTACACGTTAATCTCCCACCAAAATCTGCTGCCCTACGCAGTCACATCTAAACTCAAAAACCGGCCGTTGATTGGTTATAACGCCTCATAAAGAGAGTACCTTTTATTGCTGTTGTTCCTATATCTGAAGATGGACTTTTGTGGGCCGAAAGCTCTGACCAGGAAGCGTATGATTTCTACTCTTTATCAGGCTTGTCGAACTGATGTCGGTCAGCATCGGTGTGATTAAAAGACCACTGAATAGATATTCATGAGATTAATGACAAAAACTGTAACTGAAGATCTAGAAATGTGAATACTGGTTATGAGGATAGGGTTACTTTTGATTGTTCACAGCCAATATTTTAGCATAAAACGATCGCAATAACTGTTTGAACGCAGACGAAACATGCCTTGGTTTACGGCTGATTAGACCAGACAAAGCCGAATATAAGCTATGGTCATTAACAGTTTCAGTGCACATTGAAAGTTCCCCGTCACATCGATCCACAACCGCCAGGTTCACGATCGGTGAAATGGGCAGCGTTTCAACCTGAATACCAACCCCCTTTTGGAAACTGAACATGCTGACAATTTCAACGCAACTGCCTGACAAGCTTTCCTGGGGGACAATGGAACATTCAAACTTTATGGATGGGAAATCCAATGCAAACAGGAGGCCCAACCTATAATTCACAATCATTTGAGATCGGAATGACCACGCCCACGTAACTTTGCGTATTTCCGATCGCAGTCCATAGGGCTTGGACTTATGCCACAACTAATAGTGCTGTCGACCGAAGGACAACCTGGCTTTGGATTTAAACCTCCGGTTTTGCAGGCCTGGCTGCGGAAGGCAAATATGCAACACACTGACCATCGTAACTTCCTTTTTCAATTATTTAATAAGAATAGCACACATAGCTCTGTCAGCCACTGTGCCCACCCCTATCAACGGACGATCAACTGGTGTATGGGAGAGGTAAATAAGAGTGAGGTCGACACCGAAGAAAATACATCTGAGGACTTTGAATCCATCAAGACAGCCTATGGGATATGGCTAGGAAGGTAGTAAACCAGGTCGAGTCCTCTCAGAACTGAGCTTCAGGCTGCAATGGCTTTATCTCAAAGTGACCTTTAGGGTACTCCCACGCATGTGCGATCACAGCCTCCCTTACACTGGGGATCAGATCGTACGCGGCACACGTAAACGAGTTGTTTATCCTTGTCATCCGAGCCCACCTCCGCTGATCTTGATATTGTCCTGCCATCTGAGCGAGGGAGATGCAGTAAATGCTGTGCAAGTCTGCAGGTGGTCCAGACAGTGCACTCTATTCCGTCTGAAAATGAGGTCTGATTTACGAACCTTACTTGCAAGCGAATAGTCACACGACTCACTTGTATGACGAGACGAACATTATTGAAAGGATGTTTTAGCTCTTACACCGATCACCGTATAAATTGACTGGCACGATGAGAATTATCCGAAGCACGCGTCTACTCACCAACTGGTCTTCTGAATCCCTTGATGGGAATTTTCGGAACTCGAATATGAAATATTTACTAGGCATTGGGCGACGGAATATAGGAACTGTTTACTATGAGAAAATGTATTTAAGCTGTGCTAAGTGCTTCACGGGGACTGCGGTATGCGTGCGTGCAAATCCGTAATAGCACAATATGAAACCGACCAAATGCATCATTAAACGTAAATACTTACTCTTCTAATAACGACGATTCCGTGTTTAAAATCACCACGCCCTGGGGGCCGATGCCTAGGCGGACTGGTCTGTAGAATACATCTTGTGCTCTGTAGTAGAATCTCTGTTTTTCGTGAAGGTTTGAGAAGACCAGATTCAAGAACAGCCTCTGAACCTCTGTTGGAGTTAAGCAGAGTAGAGTTTGTTGCATTTTTGAAAAATACTCAACATGTGCAGTCGAGCACTCGTCGAGCGGCAGACCGAGGAAGTTTGCGTGGCTCGGCGGTCCATCGTGGGCGCGGCTGAGTAGGGCTGCTAACTGAGCTTGAAGATCTAACGTCAGTCCAGAAGTGGATAAGTCTCCCTTCAGGCTTTGCAGGAAGTTTAGATAAAATAAATGTCTAGAAGGAAGATTGAACGTAAAAGTACAAAGAAAATAACCCGGAAGAAATGGAAAACGGTAAGAATAAGCGCTTCGCCTATGACTCGGGAGGATACCATATGATGGACATACAATATGGAAAAGAGTGCAGCTTGAAAAGGACAGAGTGGGAGAAGAAGAAGAAGAAGAAGAAGAAGAAGAAGAAGAAGAAGAAAAGAACTAGAAGGAAGATAAGGATAGAGTTTACAAGGGACAAGGCAGTGTAGGTGAATTAATGGAAGATGACAATAGAAAAAGAAGATAAGCAGAAGTAAGTGCAGTGGAGCAAAACTGTACAATGCCTACCTTGTCTTTGACAGAAACAGCTCATTCGGCGAGCAGACAAATTTTACTCTCATCCAAACAGTAAGAGGATTCGCGTGTCGAAGTTGTTTCACAATGGATTGTTCCATAATTATCCAAAGGAAACCGTCCCTTGCGTGAGCAAAGGACAGACCAAAGTACGTCGACTCCTCCGCCAGGTGCAGACCTTCGCAGATCTGGAAATAGTCGAAACGTGAAATGGAAGTCATAAGATTACTTAATGACCCTGTACTCAGGTCCCTTATTAAGTTTCATTCATGGTCTATGGCATGGAGAAGTTCACCCTTATGGTTGATGTCAACCAAAAAGACTGTACTACTTTTGACGTGTACTGTTGGGAATTCAAATGCATAAAACAGTCTCGGAAGTAACGGAAACCAATGCCGTTGCCTTAGCATGGGAAGTACAAACTTTATAATGCTTGAATTAATTTGTTGGCATGATAGGAAAATACATGAATCACAAAGTCAGTATAACAGTGGGATGCAACGGGTACTAGTTAGGGGTAGCACCACACTGGTAGCATTTGGTCTCGTCACCATTTATCTCGTACAGGTGGTGAATGCTCCTGTGGCTCCCTCTAACTGGTACCCAACTCTCCCCTGTGGCTCCTCACAGTTGGATGCTTCCCAGCGGCCACACCCCGGGCAACCATCACGACCGGCGGGCTTAACCAGGTCAGCGTCTCAGGTGTTGTTTGTGCCTCCACACCCGGTATGTCTGTCTCCCGAACTTCCCACCTTCCCCCTCTCAAAAAGTCCTACGGTGGGGGCGACATCTACCCCGTGAGTCCACTCACACTAGCAGCCTGGAATGTTCGTTCTCTTTTAGACAATCCTAGGAGCAACCGGCCGGAACGGAGGACCGCGCTAGTCGCTCGGGACCTGGCTCGATACAAGGAGTGACCAACGGAGTGAAGCAGGACTGCGTTCTGCCCGCCACCCTCTTCACTCTCATGTTCTCTGCTATGCTGATGGAAGCCTACCGTGATGACCGCCCTGGGATCCGCATCGCCTACAGAACTGACGGGGACCTTCTCCGCAGTCGGCGTATGCAGTCCACCATACGCACGTCTACGGCTTCAGTCCATGACTTGCTCTTCGCGGATGACTGCGCCCTTACCATCGTGACGGAGGAGGGCATACAAAGGAGCATGGACCTCTTCGCCACAGGCCGCACCAATTTTGAATTAACAATCAGTACAGCCAAAACGGTTGTTTTGCAACAGCCACCACCCAGCGCGGGATACAATGTTCCCCGAATCAATGTCAACGGTGCTCAACTAAAAATGTGGAAACCTTCGCTTATCTAGGAAGCACGCTGTCACGCAACACAAGAATTGATGATGGGTTTGCCCAACGGATCTCCAAAGCCAGTCCTGCCTTCGGCCGGCTACACGCCTCCATATGAAATCGCCACGGAATTTACTTGAACACCAAGCTCAAGATATACAAGGCCGTCGTCTTGACGACACTTCTTTATGGAGCTGTGACCTAGACCGTCTACACGAACCAAGCCAGGAAGCTAAATCACTTCCATCTCAGCTGCCTCCGAAGAATACTGAAGCTGAGATGGTAAGACAGGATCTTGTACACGGAAGTCCTGGAGCGGACCGGAATCCTCAGCATCCACGCCATGCTGAGGCAAGTGCAACTGCGATGGAGCGGCCACCTGGTAAGAATAGACGACGAGCGACTACCCAGACGACTTTTCTACGAATATGTCACTACGGGTGCTCGCCGACAGGGAAGTCAAAAACGACGCTACAAGGACACTTTGAAGAAATTTCTGAAGCAACTGCAAATCAACTCGTTGATCTGGGAGGACCTTGCTCAGGATTGACTGGCCTGGAGAAAATCCGTAAAGATCGGTGCAGCAATATACGAAGCCAAGTGGATCCCCGATGCTAAGGACAAAAGGTCGGCTCGTAAGTCGCAAGCACCTCGGATGACCACCGCCACTACCCAACCCCTACCAACGTGACCATCTTTCAACGCACATTCCGCGAGCGAATCGGCCTGGTCGGACATCTTCGAACTCAATGCAATAACAATGCCACATCACCAACTTCTGCCACACCTGCCTCAGCCTCAACGACGACGACCACCCTAACCTCTGATAACAACTTTATCGATGCCCCGCCGCCCACGATCACTGACACCATCCTCTTTCCCCCACCCTTGTGCGCCGATCGTGGCGACGAACACCACTTGCCCCACTCCCACCACCTCCGACTACCTGCCACCTGCTTCCTCCAACACCACCGCTTTCCCCAGTTCCAGCGATGGGGACTTGGTACTAACCTGTCCTCATTGTGATTGCACATTCACCTCACACATCAGCCTGGTCGGTCACTTGCGAATCCATCGCTCAGAGGCTGGCAAACTAGTGCCTAGAGAAAAGCAGAGTCCGTCGTCTCCAATGCCCTCACTGCCCACGCGCATTCACTCATCGCATCAGCCTCTCCATCTCACATGAGTACACACACCACCAAACCAAACATTCCTTAGCCTGCATATCTGATTGAGAGGCAAGTATGATCCTCAGCTTCTTCTCCATGTGGCTCCTCTGCTGCACGTGTGATCTGAGCTTGAGAATATCAAGGGGCGATAACCGCCGTGGGTTAGAAGGTTGCCAACTGGCAATTAAAATCAGACCGGCTACCTCATACATATGAGCTCAGACCATTTAAACCCCATGTTGTGTGATATCCTGGAGCTTCTGTTTGGGGACCAGGTCGTGTACGTAATACGCAGAGACGATGTCACCAGCAGCTGCGCCTACTTCCGCATCAGACAACTGACCGGCTTGGATGGTGGTCTGATGGTGGGGGTGGGGGAGAGAGTGAGGTCAACGGCTCAGTGCATTGTCCTCACTATAAACAATCTGACGTGCTTGAAACTATCACGATGTGCTAAAAGCCGTGGCTTGGAAGGTTGCCAACTGACGGGATAACTCGAACCACGTTGTCGGCACAGTGTGTGTTTTGTGTGGAGTGACTGACTGGCGTACTTAGAGTCAGGCTGCAGTGGTTCCTTCTTAATGTGGCCTTTATGGCACTCCTACTCCGTGGGATCCGAGCCAGGTGTGGTGGTACACCCAGGGACGACTACGGCCGCGCCAGCCACCTGCGCCCTCTCCCGCCTTCGGTCTTCTTGACTCTGTCATGACACCGGGTTCAGGTGGGGGAGGAGGAGAGAGTGCGGTTGCTGCAGCGCAAAGCTACTATCACTTAAAACTTATTCACGCGCAAGTCAACGTTCCTGCACCACCCTTCCGTGTAGCATACGGTGGACATCGTCGAAATCGACGGTCGAACTATAGTGTAGTTGTGCCCCCTAAACGGGCCACGTGGTAGATGCGTTGGACCAACACGGGTACCACATCAGGGCACGGCAGTGCACATACGTGTGCACTGGCGTGCGTCAAAACGACGTAAAGTTTCGATAGACGTTGTGCCCTCTTATTCAACTGTGTCCAGATAAGATGTTTAATTTAAGATGGACCTAGAGGGATGAAACGTGATAGGTAAATAAAACATGGACTGTTGTGGGTGTGCATGGTTAGGGCAAGCCTGTTCAAATTACAGAGAAAACCTGTCGAACATGATTAAATCTGCCACACGGGACAGCAGTTGGTAATGTGGGGGTGGAGTGGGGGGAGTAAGAGGACGGGACAGCGAATTAGGTTGATTCCATTATTGATCCTTAGCATGCCAGTGCATGATCGGTCACCTGATCCAGCTACTTAAAATGTTCTGATTTTCTCTTCGGTATTGCAGCGGCCTCTGTGAAGAGAAGCAGAAGCCCAGTCGCCCCCTGAAGTGGGACCTCAAATGAAGTCGTTGGGTCCACCGCATGACGTCATTGAATTCTTCATGTTTTATGACCTTTACCTTGTTCAAAAATGTCCGAAATAATGGGAGCTTGGCACAAGACTCCCCGGTCTCTGTAGCTGGGTAGCCGAAATCCCGCTCAAATAGTTCATTTGACCGAATTGTACAAAACTTGGCGGCTTCACTGGTTTTCGAACCAACGATAGCAAGGGGAAGGCTTCAGTACAGCCAGCGCCCTACCACCTGAGCTACGAGGCCGCACCAGACGCCATGAGTTTAACACGATTGGGTCAAATGAATTATTCAAATCTGCCAAAACCCCCCTACTAATTAAAAAATCTCTCTCACTGAATATCGGTTCTTCTTCTTCTAAGATGTAACCTGGGAATAGCGTTGGCATCACATTTGAAAATCAAGGCATGATTTTGTCAGGGAAGAGTCGCACAGTTGTCTGGACAGGTACTCGCAGAAAAGTCAGCATGCCCTAGACATGCAAGTGCGTCCGTCTACAAGGGTGATTGGAGCGTGAATGCCAACGCTATCGTCACAAGTTGAGCCAATCAGCTTCCAGGGTTTGTGCAAGCTCGTGGTTGGCTCTCCTCCGAGCTGAAGCCGTCAGAAATCAGCGATCGCTTGATTTCCGGTTCGGCGCGTGTGCTAGAGCCGGAAAGCTGGTATGTAGTTGAGGTTGCAGCTTGTGCGAACGGTCTGGGCATGCTGTTCCTAATTGATCACTCCTGCAGCCTCACATAAGTAATATTTTCCATTCGAAGGCATGTCGATATATGTCGTTCTAGTAAAAGCTCATGCATTTTATGGACGCCCCGAGTTATTGCTCAACTTGGCTCTCGAGTGCATGCAGGATGAGTTAGGAGATTATAAATTTACTACTAATACTACTAATACTACGACTACTAATACTACTATGAGTACTATCACTACCACCACCTCGAACACCACCAAACCACTAATTGGAAGCCATCCCAGCCCAGTAATGAGACTGAAAATGAACATAATTAATCAAATAAAACAGATCTGGAAGTAATGAAAGCGATCGTTCCATCACGCGTGTAGCATTATAAAAACCATATTCCGTTACCCTGGTTCCAGCTACAGCACCACTTCGTCAAACACTCACCTACACTGTCTGACGACAACCTCTGTATAAAGGATGATTTAGTAATTTGTGCCCATTTGCAAACACCACTGCCCATCTAGGAACTGCCTTCCCGTTCATTTGGATCACAGGAGAAGTCATCTTTGGGCACATTTCACTGATCGATGCATCATCATTACACATCCAGTCCACTGCCATGTGTCGAAACCTGCAAACGAGATCTAGCTAGCCGGTTGGTGTGCCCTTTGCTTTCCAGTGGAAATTGAGGGTGACTAAAAATCGAAGCTTCTTCAAGTGATTGCATAAGTTTGCATTTTCAGATCATTTTGATTGACCATCTGAAATGCCAAGGTCAGCCTTCACCACTGCAGCGGGCATCGAACGTAACGCGTAATTTATTCTTTGACATTCAAAGCGTTGAGCCCCTGGTCGACTGGTAAGACCCGTCGACCCGCATACCTAGGTCTCTCAGATCGGGCTACACCATTTCATCAGACCTGAAGGGCGTCCACACAGGATTCTGGCAGGTGTCAGGCAAGATTTCCTGTCATGTCAACCACTTTGCCCAGGTGCAATGTTTCCAGTTTGATTTGCATGGACTAGTTGGAATATGCTGGGATTGGGCAGAGGGAGAGAGACTGCACCTGACCTCGTAATAAATTTCCCCAAGTTCATCCGGCGCCAATGTTCTCCATAATACTAAAATTGCCAAGCTTCGAGACCAAAACGGTGGAACAAACGTCCTGCTTTAGAAAATTGTCAACAGGTGGGATAACGCGGTCCTGCTATGGATAGGCAGTGGAAACGCAGCCCCCTGTTACAGTATTTTTGCCTACTCTGTTCGACAAAGGATCCAAAACTCCATTCTGAAGTTTTTTTTCGTGCGCTGGTAGAGACCAGTTCGGGTGCAGGTGAGAGGGGAGAGTGTGGTTGAGTCTGAGGAGCCCATCCCGCCGGCACTTCAGCGCTTGAATGTATTACGACAAGCTGAGCATCCTGGCTTTAAAGGTTGCCAACTCATGGGATAACCCAGTCCTCGTGGAAGTATTTAAGAGTGATTGCTGGACTTATTGAATGACTCTAAATGTGACCTTTAGGGTATTTAATCGTAGGCGGGACCCAATCTGGCAGATCTGAAGCAGAAACCAGGTCATGTGAGGGACGCGTAGACGAGCTATTTAGCTTTGTCAGCCACTGCGCCCACGCCAACTTCCGGTCGCATTGCCATTTTCATGCCATCAGAGCAATCTTGGGAGACAGGAGATAGAGAGCGGTAGATGGTGCGAAAGTCTGTTTCACTATAAATGAACTAACACACAAGTCGCCGGTACTGTGCTCGCTCTGAGAGACATTGCGTTTGTGTTAGGGATTTGTCGACCTATCACTAATGTGACACAGGCAGACAGGGATTTGGCTCCATAAGTCACTGAGCCCGCTCAAATCTCCTGTTAACTTGATTCTATTCTACGATAAGACTAAGGTGCAGATAGGAAGACAAGGCGAGGAAGATGCTGTGAAAGCTTCTCCCGTGTTTACACCAATTAGAGCCCAAATAACCTCGGGGAAGGTGACTGTTCCACATTGCTGCATAAAAGCCTACAGCGAAATACGTCGGACAGTATTTGTCCTATGCAGGGCATAAAGGCACTGCAGGATAACGCTATGGTCGTTGTGTCAAACAGTACAATCAAGGGGCGAGTCAGGTTGAGGTGAAAGCATAAAACACAGATAAGCTGAGTGAAATTGCCTAAGCAAAATCATACCAAGTAATTCGGGCGCAACCACCGCAGTGCAGTACTGCCCCAGAATGAAGGGCTCGGTGCTAGCGTTCAGAACAATCGAACACGCTTGACAATCGCCATTGTCGGTAATGTTCTGCTGCCTATACTGCTAGCCGCTATGCGGCTATTAACGGGGCTCCATAGTGAGCCCCAAGGCCTAATTGGATGAATATGTCGGCTAACCGATCGGTGCGCACCTATCCACCAATGCTCCTTAATTTGCCTTTGATGCGATATTTTATGGCCGTTGCTTAATAGCAGATAAACTATATTTTTTCTCTTATGATTGTAGTAAGATGAGTCTCATTCGAACAACCTTTAGCATGCCATTTCGATTTCAGGAGGAAGGTTTTGAGCTAACCCAATGGTTTCGCCGTAGTTACTGACTACCCAGTCGGCATGGCAAAATAATGTTACTTGAAAATGGTTTTTACTCCACCTGGCTTGATTTAAGTGCAGCAGCGGAAATTCCATTTTATTTTGAGTCTTATTCCCACCTGCAGTCCTGCCTCTTACATGAACATCATGGTCACCTGAATTCGGATATTCCTGGTTGCATCTGGGATAGAGAAAGATCAAAAACCAGCTGGTGCACCTTTAAGCACAGTGGACAACACACCCTGGGTACAGATTGCGGGTGTTTCCAGCCTTTGGTTGATATCTGGCTAGCTAGGACGGTGGCCAGAAGCGGCGAATCCGGCGTGAAGTTGTTTATGTTGATGCAGATTTTTGCTGCATCTGTCGCACTCGTGCATTCCACAACAACGAGTCCCAATGGCAGGCTTTGATGGTTTCAGATAAAATAAATTATTTCTTTGAAGACGTAATTTGTTTCCAAACGATTACCAGAAAATCCCCTTTGTATATTTTTTTCTATAACATATATATTCAGATTTATGAGAACATCAAAAATAATTGCATGAGTAGTCACTTTTTCGTTTTTTTTCATGCGGTCGGAAAGAAACTTGTCTGAAAACTGGCATCTTGTTGTGATTGAACTAGCTGGGGATCATGCTGCAGGATGATTACATTTAAAATGTTAATCAAGTAATCTTTTCAAATCGGAAAAAAACATTTCAGAATTACGATTAAAATGTAATGAGATAGCGAATCCACCTTACATTTCAATAACCGCTTTCAAAATGATAGCGCATCTTTGTGAACTGCTATCAATTCAACTTTAAAAGATTGTCAATAATAATTGCGTAAATTAAAGGACTAAAGTCTCTCTTTCCTCAAAAGCACAGATGATGATTTACCTCAGGAAAGCTGATGACTGAAACCCACATGGCCAGTTTAATCCAACTCTAATGCAGTGCCTATTTATAAGCTATGTTATTGATGAAAAGTTTACGCTTTGGGTGCGGAAATCAGTGTAACCTTATAGTCATGCCAGTCCCTACTGTTACTAACTGTCCTAAATTAAATTTATTTTTCAGTAAGTGTTGCCGTAATAGACGGTCACAAGTTAAACGAGACATGTTTCTCTGAAGGACTTTCATCAACTTCAAACATTTTTTTTTCAGTCTGCATAACTCGGGTGAGACAAGATGTGTGAATAGATTTTTAATTTGTTCAAGAACACATTCAACAAAATCCTTCGTTTTGAGCGTCCTGTTTCTTCGGCGATGAATTCATACGTTTGGTTATGTCTGCTAAGTCTACCCAGATGATTCAAACCACCATTCCCATAAAACAGATCGTCGGATAATTTTCAACCTAAGCTTCAGGTCTTGAAAACAGTCTTAGTTTAAATATTCCCATATAAACCAAAAAATCTATCACTTTGGGCTATCAGTTGAGAACATTAAAGAATTTCAGGTATTCACTGGCATTTCAAAGATGCTAGGAAACACCGTGTGCACCAACGTCAACAGAAAGTGTTGGAGAAAAATACTACTGACACATTGAAATCAGCATACTTATAACTAAATCTACTGAGGATATCTTTGTTTCTTAATCACTATCCGGCTTCTCAATATGTAAGCTTGTGACATTAGTTTTTATTTCCATGGTGTCTCTATCCAAGGAATCAGACAGAATTTTCTTCGCCTTGTTAGTCGCATATTGAGCAGAGCAAAACGGAAAGACTTTATTGAATTATCATAAAAGTACTACTGTAAAGCACATAAGCAATCATCAAGCAGTCTGCCAGGTGCATACAGCACATTACACTAACTATTAGAGGGTAGTTAACTTGATAATTTTCTTAAATGGTTTTGGGAAGTTCTCGCTTGTTTACTCACTTGTATTAATTTAATCATAAAAATTAAATTAACTCATTTGAGATGAGTTTTTTAGATTTCGAAATTCCCACATGACTGACGAAACTTTTTATTTCGGCATTTAAGGAGGCCTAGGTGATCATTTCTGTCTTATAAGTCGTCGGTAGATGGCCAAACGCTTCTTCAGATTATGCGGCTTCGGAAGTTCTAACGGAAGTTCTCAACAGTTAGGGCGTTGGGCTTGCCAACGCAGGATGACAAGAGAACGTGGGTTCGAACCTTAAGTTCCACAAAACCTGGGCAATCAGATGACCAACTCACAACGTCTTATAAACCAGAAATGGTCATTCCAGTCACCCTTGTCTTCATTGGTAGTGCTTTTCTACCTAAAAGCATATTTCGTTTGGACGGTTTGGCATCCGGATGTGAGGCGCACGTCAGAGTTTTTAGAGGGGAGGGTGTCCAACTTAGCCCTGGCTATGTACCATTGAGAACACATGAACTAATAGCCACCGGTGCGTACCAATATAATAGATTTATTTGTTTAAATTATGCATATTGCCCTACCCTGCAGTGCTTTTCATGGTTTGCGTTTCTGGAGGCTATTGGCGAGTAGTATATTATGCTCATAGTTTTCAGCACTCTCTTGAGCGTACCTTTTCATCCTACCACTTTAACGTATAGCAACGTTTAACGTTTTGATTGTTTTTATTTCAACCCTCATAGTTCCCGGAATCTAGGAGAATTTGTCAAAGGATTTTTTCAGGAGTTCAGTGAATGATTACAGCAATATTTTAGTTGGCATTTACGTTATGCCAAACATGTAAGCAACAGTGCCTTTTGCACTTTCTACGCACATGTGAAAACCTTGTCAAGTCATTCAACTTAGGATTCCAGGGGCGGAGCTTCTTATAATAAAATAAGTCAAAAACATGTTCGGGAAAATGCGAGAACTTAAAAATAATATGCGCATTTGAATAAATGAAGCAAAGTTTGCATGAGCATTTGAACAAGGGCACTACCTTATCGAAAACGTCAGCTCCACTTATCCTTTTGTCAACACATACTTGCATCTTTTTGCCATCTAGCAAGACAAGTTGAAAAGTTATCCTGGGAGGATATTTGGCACGGGTTGAAACAATCTGACGGAAACTATCCATAAAAATACGCGTATGTATGGTAGCGTCACGAGTCATCTATTGCGTGCACATTATTCAGCTTTGATTGGCTAATATTCCAGCCAATAAAATGGTTGACCCACCTACCAATGGAGATAAAGTCGGTTCCCAGCCGTACTTGCACGGACTATCAACTGAAGGCGAAGTTTTTATACCGCGGTTAATACACCAGCGGCTTCAAACTATCAGCCATTTACCTGCGTTCTGATTTTGTGCTTTCGACTCCTTTTGAATATTTTGATAAGCGACCACTTTTCTGATAATCTAGATGGCAAATGTGCGGGGTATTTTTGAAGTCTTGTTTAGATAACTGCGCTTTTCCTGTTGAACAGACTAAATGCAGCAGTACTTCATTTGAACACTGCCAAAATTTGCTTTTTTGACTTTCTTGCTTTGAAAGTTCGCATATATTTCGCAGTCACACAGGAACTGAGAATTGTGCATTTGGCCTATAATTTACGTGTCTGAAATATTTCTACTAACACATATTCAGTAAGTAGAGTTAGCGCATTTAACTCTTTCTTCCCGTGGGTGGTAAGCAGCGAGAGTAATCCTGTTGTCTTTTCTGAGATTGTTCAACGGTATAAAATCGGTGGTTCGGAAATAAAGATTCGGGCGAACGAAAAATGCTTAAAAGTGCCTGTTAAATAGGCACTCTGAATCTGCCTTCTTGAAAGGTAATATGCGTGTTCAGTTTTTGTTTAACCTCTGTACATAACAACTTATTTTCCATTGAAAAATTCAAAAGACAATTTGGCGAGCATACGTTAGCTTTCGATAAATTCTCATCAGGCCTTTACATTTATATCACTGTGTCAATAAGTCAAATATGCGGGTCAGTAAAACAAGGGGATGCAGCAAGTGAACTCCTACGAAGGCGCCTAAGCCAAGCTGTGTCAAGTACCTTTCCAGCAGCTGATGCCCATGTACTTTTTTCGACTTCTCCCATCCTTTACGGAGGGGGCAAGGACAAACTGCCAGCCCAGACCACCTCAATGTGCATTTATTCTTTCACTTGCTCCTGTGGAGCAGAATATATTGGTCGCACGAGTCGGCGTTTGTCCAAAAGAGTACGAGAACACCTACCAGCATGGTTAGGAAAGGGACAGATAAAGAACATAAACAGCTCTATCCTCGCACATGTGGTAGACACAGGCCATTGTGTAAATGCCAAAGAGGCATTCCGGGTAATTTACAAGGTCCCCTCAACCTATTCAAAATTCCTTGGACAGCGTCTGTTGGCTACGGCAGAAGCAGCGGCAATCAGGCTACGCAAACCGGTCCTGTGCGCTCAAAAGAACTTTATACAGGCACCGCAATTACCGTGGCCGAAAGCCACCAATTTAGCCGCCCGCATCTAATTACCTGTTCCGGCGGCCACCATTCCTCTGACCATAATCAGAAAACGGACCGCAATTTTGTTTTATCCCCCTCCCCCCCCCACCCTGACAACCGTACAATTTGTTTTACTTACCCGCATATTTGACTTATTGACACAGTAATATAAATGTAAAGGCCTGATGAGAATTTATCGAAAGCTAACGTATGCTCGCCAAATTGTCTTTTGAACTTATTTTCCCTTAAATATTCGACTGTACTCATTGTGTGCATAGTCATTAAAGACAATTGCATCAGATCGTTACAAAGCTATTAAAACCGCACCCAAACCCATATTCAGCTCTACGAAGGTTCATAACTTTCAAATGATGTTGAAAATTTCACCCTGAGAATGGAAATGTGCCAGAAAGTATATGTGTAATGCTGAGAGAACTACTGATGAGTCAAATCTCTTGCAACTGCATAACGCTTAGGTGAAATAATGCCTCAGTTTGTAGTTAGTAAATTCATCTTGAAGCCACTTTTATTGTACTTAGAACGATCCGAGAGGTGCAGAATATTCAGCATCTTAACCTGGTAACAAACATACTTATAAACAGTTCACGATAACTGCTGCTGTGAAGAAGGAGACACAATCATTGGAAGAAGAGCTTTATTAGCTTGAAATTTCGTATTCGCTGTCTCGAAGCCATCTTCAGAGACAGTCGCATAAATGAGTCTCAAATTTCTGACCGCTAATCCAGACACTACAAGCAGTTCGTCAGCACGATTCTTGGAGATAATAAAGGTGTAATTCTCCTGTCAAGCGACGTCATGGTATCTTTTGATGTCATGTCCATTTTTACATCCATTCAACAGGCTCTGGCAGTCGAGACCATTGCAGTACTTCTGAGAGACAAATATCATGAAACGGAGAATTCCCTCGGACACGCTCAAATCCTCCAATTCCTGACGTTCTGTCTCAAGTCTGTGCGTCCCGTTTGACGGAATAATCTACAAGCAGATGAAAAGCATGCCAATGGGTTCGCCAATTTCGGGGCTCATAGCTGAGGGGGCCCTACAGCGATATCACATACCAAAAATCTGGGCTCGGTATGTGGACGATACCTTCGTTGTGACTGAACGGGATTAGATGCTGGAATTGAAAAGGATCTCTCAACACCGTCTTCCCGGACATACAATTGACGATGTACGAAGAAGAAAACAACCAGCTGGCCTTCCTCAATGTCCTCTTCTGCAGCCAAGATTCTGGTGGTGTAAAAACTTAAGTGTTCAAGAAAGTGTCCAATACGATGCAAGTACTGAGCTTCACCAGCAACCATCCACTTAGCCACAAACGCAGTTGTGTAAAGGCGCTATATTGGTGTGCTGAGACGCATTGTACTGAACTAGAAGACAGATTTGCTGAATTAAAATATACTCGGCGGGTCCTTAGAGCGAATGGATAACCGCACAACTTCGTCACCCGCTGCATACGTAAACGCCATGAAGGCAAAACTTCAACCAGGACTACTGTTATTGAGAGACCATAATCACAAGGGGTACCGCCCTCACATTAGTGTCCTCTGAGAGCCAATTAGCGCTTCAAATCAGGGTACGACTTCATACTCCAGGAGGTTCTAATTTTACCAACTTATTTCCTTGCAGTGCAGTTTATTTGCTTCTATCGGAGTCACCAAAGCCCTGAGAGACTATAGTTTTTTTGAAACACATGAAACCTCGAAAGAGACCCATCTTCTCTAGTATTGTGGAAAAACTTTAAAAATATTAGCGCTTATGACACATTTAATCCAGATGGATGGGAGGATGCGAGTGATATGGCAACATGAGACAAGTACTCTCGATCAAAATGTGAACCTTTGCAGGAAATCTAATTAAAAGCACATTCAGGTTCGAGACCACAGACAAGGCTACACAGGCACGCAAATCGGTATGTTAGACAGTCTAGCGTTTTTACTACGCCTTTTAGTTAATTCTTTACATAAAAACTCAACAAGTACTTAAAAATTGCAACGAAAATGTGTGAGAACGACTCTCAAACGGGTCCAGAAGAAAATGCACATGGGGGCCGATATCTCCGCGACAAATACATGCAAAATGTCTGAGGAATTAATGCGAAGGTTGGAGTCCGAGGAGATTGCATGCCCAAAGGGAAGTCTGTTCGAGCACCAAAAACGTTTTTTAATAATTCTGAGCTTTCAAACTCCTGCTGGCGTCAGATAAAGCAGCAGCAACAGCTTTCTCCTTTGCTCCATGAATTGCTTCCTGAAGGTCAATGCTTCCTTGTTCGCCGATCGCATTTCAGTGTCGATCGAGCACATTGCCATGGCACTAGGTGTTGGAAGGGTCGGAATCCCCTAAAAATGGTGTTTCTTCTGCTGTTGCTTGTATTTCTGAACATGAACTCCAGCACAGAGTTCAAAAGCTCAAAAGCATAAAATGTCTTCGCTACGCCTTATTAACCCCTTTTTAGGCCTCGATTAAACCTACCTAGGCAAAACCACACCTCAAATTTGAAACATCAGGCTTCTTTGTTGGTATTGCATATGCAGAGTTGACCATTTTCCCAAAGACCCCGAGCAGCTTGGTACGACCATCGGTAGCTAGCGCGGCAAAGACCCATTAAAACCACATGCTAAACCAGGGAATTGTTAATATTTTATTTGTTGGTGATAGAAGCGAACAGGTGAGTTCCAGGAAGTAGCTCAGAAGCAGAAGAGGATGAAAAAGCAGAAGAAGGAGAAGAAGAGGTGGTCACTGGAACACGGTGTTTATTGGCCTGACGTTTTGGAATCCCCCTCTCTCTAAGCAACGGTATCTGATGCTGGGTTCGAAAGAGAACCAAAAACGTCAGGATAATAAACCCTACCTTCCAGAGTTTGCCTCTACTTCTTCTGGCTCCTCGATACCTCCAATTTTCAGATCAATGTTTCTTTTCTGATGCATTGCTCTCCTTAGAGGAAGAGAGCTAACAGCAATATCTCTTATACATGCTTCCTCTTTCATCCAAGGAAATTTTGATTTACGTGCGGTAGGTGTGTTTTACGTTCCATGTGACGATTTTAGGTTGTGAATGACTGTCCGAGTGCTTTGCTCTGTGGATTTAAGAGTCCCTGAAAAAACGCAATTTAAGCGTACAGCCATTTCTGAACGCATGAACGAATTACGTTCCGAACGGGCATTCGTCCATTAAAATGTTCCAAAGGCGTTATTTAACATCATTTTAACTTTCCTTATACTGCACTCAAATTAACCTCCATAAGAAACCACGATACTAGCTCAATATACATGCTTTCATATTCTAAAACTTACTGGAGCCAAGCTACAACAAATGGGATTTGCTGTCCTCCTCGTTCGTATGTCCGAATGTTCGTTAGCTGAAATTTCATAAGAAGGGGACAGGCTGTGTTTCATCCCCCGGTATAAACAAAGGAAATTTTAGCAAGACAGGATGTAATGAGGCTAAATGATTCTTTGATGGAGTTCTGGCTGCAATATTCCACTGCGATGCATGAACAATGACAGTTCGACCATCGACGTTGACGAGGTCCACCGTGAACTCCACAACATGGTGGTGCAGGGACGTTAACTTGCGCATGGATTAGTTTAAAATGTTAGCAGACTTGCGTTGCATCTACCGCACTCTCTCTTCCCTTACCCGCCTGTGCCCAGTGTCAAGAACACCGGAGGCCGGGTCTGGCGAAGATGGCTGGCGCAACAGGAGACTCTCTTACCGCACCGCCACGTCTGAATCCGATCCTTCGGTATAGGAGCGCCATAAATGGCAAGAGTGGCTGGTGCGGCGGGAGACTGCACCTACACGTGCCACTAAGCCACCCCATTTTTAGCATTTGATAGGGAAGTTCAAGCCTGATTTGGCCTACGTGTTCGTCCAGCATATCTACCACGCGGCCCGTCTTGGGGGCACGCATGAACACCGAAAAGTTCCGGCAAGATGGCTGTTAGTAAATCAGTTGATCGATAGTCAAGATGACGAGGTCAGTAGTACAAAAGCTGTCCAAGTAATCAGTGGGCGTGAAACAATCGATTAAGTGGAATGAGTCAAAAATGCCTAGCATTTTTTGATGGGAAGCCGACTAAAGGGATATAAAATAGTCCTCCATCTTCATGGTAAAATCTGAGGTAGGAGATGGAGCATTTGCCTTCTCACGTCCCGTTTTGTTATGACTGTGTGAGTTGCCATAATTGGCGCTAAAGCTGTGCTGAACCCTGAAGACGCAGAAGAAGCGGTCGGGAAGCATCCTGGCGCTGCTAAATTCTGCCTGGGCTCAAGGTTGCGAAAATGTTTTTCAAATGTACTTCTTTAGATAGCAAGCCTATGGAAAATTTGATCCTAGGAGTTTGTAAAAATATCCTTTAGAGGGAATGGATTATCATATTCATCATGTTCTATACATACTCAGGAAGGGTAAATTACTCAAAGGAATCGGATGTGAGAAAAAGTTTGCGTTTTCAATTCAAATCCGTAGGTGGCAAGTACACGACAGAGTTGAACGTATGAAAACAAACTCATGAAACCTTTTATTTAGTAAGGGAGAAAAACGATAAATCTAAGTGAAATCATAAATTTCGAAAAAGGTTTTACTACCAATGTACTGAGACGTGAAAAATATAGATCGTGCATTCAGACAGACACATAAATGGAATCCTGGGCATACAATAACGTTTCACTATCTGAATATTGCCCATTTGTTGTTTATAGCTACCCTTGTAAATTGAGTTATTAAACGCAAGCATAGGATCTTTTGTCTCTGTATTAATGTGGATTATGAGTTTTCGGGAAGACATCCCAACAGGACTGTATGCCGTGGAGTAAAGTAAAGGATAGATGAAAATATTTAACACGTATCTCACTCATGTTAAGAAATTTCAACGAAAATAAAATACAGCATTGTTTGAGAAATGCATATGCTTTAAAATGCTAAGCAATTGCCTCAACTAGCCAACACACCGGAAGCGGAAATACGGTATAAAACCACTAATGCGTGCAGGTACCCTAAGTGAATTGATGACGGAAATCGAGATTATCATGTCGGGCCGCATTAAACTTTATGCCCTTTACGTGGTCGACCTACCCATTCCTGAAAATGTCCATATTTACAGAAGATGCTTTTAAAAACTCTTATCAGGCAGATAAATTTCCAGTATTTTTCAGGGAAGTGAAAACACTAGCCAAAAATCCCAATATTTTCGCGGGAAAAGGTAAATTAAACGGAAATTCGTCAGGGAAATACCTAATTACAGAGCGTTTTCGGGATCCAGAGCACATTTATCACCGGCATTCGTTCTTAACGTTCATTTTATGTTGGCGAGGAGATCGAATGTTTGGTGAGTTTGTAAATATGATCCCAGCGGTCACTTAGATGCAAAAGAACGCCAAAGAAACCCGTATTTGAGTGAATGTTTTCGAGAAATAACTTATTTTGAAGGTTTTCGTAGACTCTAACTACAGAACCTCTCTTTTCGCACATTTAATTAATGACAGTGAAAATTCAAAGTATTCACTGACATTTAAAGGGTCAACTGAATCTCAGTTTTGCCAAAACCATTACGTGATTTTATTAAAAAAGAGTCCTCTTGCTACACAAAAATGGCATATTTGCTATTGCATCTCCTAATCCTATTAAAATTTGTTAATAACTAACCGACCTCACAGAATGCGCTCTCATGGAAACTTTTATTCCCGTGAGGTCTCTACCAGCGAACTAAAGTGAAATCCTTTTTGCTTTGATAAAAAGTAATTTGAAAAATAAGAGATCGAAAAAATTGTAGTGCGTTCTCAAGAAACAGTTCTGGAACTTCTAATCGAACGTTATGAATTTTAATACATTGCGTGACCTTTCTCATGCAAGGTGCCAAACTTTTTGAATGACGGTTCATCAGTCACAAACCGGCACCCACGGATGTACGAAAGCTTTGAAACACTAATGAACAACTCTGTACAAATTTAAAACTTAAAGAAAATAGTAAACTTAATATTACTTCGTAAAAGAATGCAGAATCTTTTAAAAAAAGCGGTGTATTGCGAAAACGAGCCATATCGTTCAAACTGTGACATATAAATTTAAATAGAATTTTCAGTTGAAATCGTAAACATACCCTTTTGTGTACATTAAAAGAAATTTCCTTTCAACGAATTTCTTTATTGATATTTTTGATATTGGATTACAAGAAGGGTCAGATCGTTTTTAAAATACCGGTGAATGCCTCACGATTTTCAGGGTTTTTGAGTGATTGGCCAAACATTTATATTTTGCTCTGTTTGTTTATAAAAACCTTCAAAATAAGATATTGCCAAAAAGTATTTACAGAATTATTGAGTTTTTGGATATGCTTACTTATGCGAATGGCTGCTGTCGTCATATTTGTAGATTTACCCAAACATGAAAATTAATGGCACAGGAAAATGAGCGTCCACTCTTTCTCTCTCTCATTAAAGCTCATTGGCGAGATAAATGAACACCCAGAATACATTTCTCCAATCAATAAACTTAAGATCAATTTCAAAAACTTTTTACAATAAGTTACCCTTTTAAAAATTCCTATAGCTAGATATTAAGCTGACGAATATATGCGGACTTTACATTTTTCTAAGGTTAAGTCAAGGTGAAAATGTGGACGTTTAACCGTATTTGACTTCTCTGAAAATAATTGTACATTTTCTGCTGAAAATGAAGAAATCACCTTTCGATTTATATTGGAGCATTTTCTGCTATATTTTTTACTTAAATGCCATGCTCTAAGATTGCCACTGCACAACAGAGTGGCACAATATACACCAAGATTTGTGAAAAAAGCTACTCTTCTGCCCATTGCGTTCCTAAATCCCGGATAAGCGGAAACCATATAACGCAAAAAAGTATCTTTTTGCATGCTTACAAATTAAAATAGGTTGTTCTAGGCGTCTATTTCAACAGTTTCTTGTATGATTTTTGTTTATGGTCCCAATTTCTGGCACATTAAAACAAAAAACTGCAAAACAAGTATATTACTACGTTTCGTGTCAACAAATAAAATTACTTAAACTTGCCTTCACTTGATTTTTATTGAATAAGGATCATAATTTCGGTTAAACAACATTTTTATTTGATACCTTTCTTGCAAATATTAAGGTTCGTTTATAGTACAACGCACAAAAATAATACATTTTGTTCTTTGATATTAAATATTAAAGCAAATTTCTTGGATATCCCGCAACCTCCGATTTCACCGTAATCCTGTCTGGTTCCCTTCAATATATAAGATTGAAAATGCAATGTTCTTTAGAAACAGGCTTTCTGAGCATCAAACCCGCACAAAAAACAAAAATAACAAAATCAAACGTACGCTTAACAACTCACTCAAATTGCAACCACACATTTAAGAGTACGGTCCTCTGCTGCATGCGGGAAACTTAACGAAACCCTTCGGGGATATTTACTTCGAACGTATGTAGAGCTGACACTGTAAAACAGCTGTGTTTGGCTTGATACATTCACTTAGTTCTCTGCGTGGCATGCTGAATTTACTTCTCGGACTTAAGTTAACGCATTGGACAGGATTTTCGAGCTTCGAAAAGGCCGGTTTTCGAAACAAAATAGATATTTTCACACACTACTCTTTTTTACCATATAGTTTGTGTTTCAGATCACTTGAAGCCCTGTCTTGTTAATAGCGAGTCTTGATCGATACATTTGGGTTAGTTTCTCCATGCTTTTAGATTTTTCGTAAATTACGGAACATTTCATGGGTAAGATCACGAAATGTAGGTAAGAAGGTCAGCTTTGTGGCTGAGTGCACATTTATCTCTAAAGGTTTGATAAAATTGGCACTCCTGTTTGATTTTAACTGAAATAAGGTGAATTCGCTGCCCTGGTAGCAGCGAAAGAAGAGCTATATTTATGCGTGCCTCGTCCAAATTCCCCATTTTTTCGGATTTTTTCCCAGATGGCAGAAATCCCCTGGGTTAAGTGAGCGATCCTTTGACAGTCACACCCTTACGCCCATCACACGAGCGTAACTGCAATTTGAACAATTTCGGAAACGGTTGGATTTGACCACAAGGCAATTCTCTGATGTCCTCATGCTCTTGTCCTTAGTCCTTAGTCTCAAAGTAGGTATCCACTGCAGTAACTCAAAAATGGCAAAACTTGGTCAAAACGCCAAACGATAATCGCACCTGGGTTTCTGTGTGGCAGAGAGAAGTCAAAAGAAAGGCAAACACAAGTTTTGGGAGCTGGGTTCACATGCACTTGCACGAACCTTTTAAGGACGCCAACCACGCTCTCTGGAACACAAAATCAACCTAAGAGTTAAATCCAGATGTTTGCGTTTGGGTGGCGGGCACGTTGTGCGTGTGGCACGCGCAGACGAGGCCAACAGTTATGGCAAACACTGTGCCCACTCTCGTATCAGATAACTGACTCGCTAGGACGGTGGCTGGTGCCCGGGACTGGGAACAGAGAGTGAGGTCACGGTTTGGCGCATTTTCCCCGCTAGAAACAATCTTACACACCTGAAGCTCTCACGATGCGCTAAAAGCCGTGGTTTCGAGGATTACCAACTGACGGGATAATTTGGACCGCGGGAACGGCCAAGTGTGTGTTGGTGTGGAGTGACTGACTGACGGACTGAGAGGCAGGCTGAAATGGCTCCTTCTTAATCTGCCCTTAATGGTGCTCGCACTCCGTGGGATCCGATCCGGGTGTGGCGGAATAACCGCACAATATGCCCACGCCGCCAACAGCCCAAATACGCCAGTACATGAGGCAACTGCGAGGTGTTCGGTACATCAGGGGGTCTTTCAGCTCTCCAGTGGTAAATGAACTTCAGGGACACAAGATATACATACTAAACATGCGTGTCTGGGCTTTTAGCTAATACCTGTGGTGTCAGTGCGGTAAATAATTACGCATTTGTTTACTACTGACTGCCTGTTCTGCAGTATCTGACGGATTTCGGCTCAAATATTCGCATCGACTTTTGGAGCGAGCCTGAGAATGTTTTTTTCCGAAATATTTACTCCAAGGTCGCGCATTAATTTTCTCGGTAATTAGATAGGGCAGGATGGAAACTGGAGTTCATTTACGAGAAAAACACATGGGGTATGTTGGGGGGCCCAGTAATGAGCCAAACTCCTCATTCGGCGGCAAAAGATCGATGAAACGCGCGCAGCTGGGCTTTTTAATAGTATTTTGTTGTAAGTATGGTAAGTAATTGCGTACAATATAATTACAGGAAGTTGGAGTTTGCCCCATTAGTCCTAGCTACAATCCATATGCATAACGCTCTAGGCCAGAAAATGAATCAAAGAAGCGATAGCCGCAGAAGGATGGTTACCCACCGGCAACTCGTTAGCCTGCTAGGGGCAACACTGAGCAATGATGAACAAATGGTTGGTTTAGCAAAGCCAGTTTTCCCGTATTCGAAAACTTCTGGCTCTATAAAACACGACTACCACTGCCATATAATATTAAGGGAAGTCTAAAGCGACGTTAATGTGCCAAGTACTTTACTGTGTGAAAATAACTGATTTGGTCGGCCCTTACCGTTAAAAAATAGACCACCTTTTATTAAATTGCTCTAGAAGGCTGCAAAAAGATTCAAGCGGGGGTTAAAATGAACGAATGTTCTATTTTAATCATATCTTGCTTAAACGTTTTTACTGTCCTTGCTTTACCTACTTAACTACTATGCTGACACATTACTATAACTAACCTAAGTCGTCAAGAAAAAGAGAAAAGTATACACATATTTATACAAAAACCAGAAGTTTGTATTACCGCAAGCATCGGTCAAGTGAATCGGAAGAATCTCACCCGGAAGTCCTAGTCTCAAGTCAATGCCGATACACAAAGTTCTAGGCTAAATGTCAAGCTTGTTAGGCAGTTGGTTCAAATGTCTTTCTTACCGCGTGTAAAACAGGTTGAGTGGTTGTGCTATCTACAAGGCCCTAGCCCCGTTAACAACCTATTGACAGCAAGGAAGCTGAGAAGATGCCGTTCTGAGGTACGCTTTAACTATTCAGTAGAAACCACCCTCTGACTAACAGAGGCCTCTGCTAACTCTTACTGGCTTTCAGTGTCATAGCTTGTCGCTGCAACGAAGTTTTGTGCCTTGTGATCTTGAGGTCGTTACTCCGCGTGGGGCCTCTGGTCCCAGACTGAAATGCTCTTCATTTGCTCTATGGGGGCCATTAACGTGGGAAAAGAATTGTATTCAATCTTGAAAATGAGCCCATATTACAACAGCGGCGCGTGGAATGGGCCATTTGCCAAAAATTTCCATGATTAAATTGCCTATTTGATCCTAACAAACGCAGTAGAATAGCTCATAAGAACCGTCTGAAAGAAGGCGAGTATAAACAGAGTTCCCACTTACTTTTTCAGACAGGTGTAGATAAAATAGCTTCGTCTGCGGTCGAATATTTGGATTATTTAAAATCTGTGTTCACTTTAAAAATTTCAGAAATGCAGGGACACTCGTCTTTGGCAGTTCAGCTTCTTTTGATGGACTGAAAACAAAGGTGATGGAACTGAGGCAGACGCTCAAAGCTCTTTTTTAAAATTGTTTAAAAAACAACAAAAATATTGTCCACGAACCCCGGGTAGTTTCATAAAAATTGCATCAAAATTTCCAACCACTGTTGTATTATAATAATGCTCTTATAGGTCTATTTTAGTGTTAGATGCGAAAATAAGCGAATTGTAGTTGTGTGGTCATTAACGGACATGAATTAATGCTCTTTGCCTCCTGTTAATGAGATGAATTTTTGAATGATAAGATAATAAATATTTTCAGTGTTTGGCGTGAAGCAGAACGAAACATTATTGTGGTGACAGTTTACACGAGGCACCGTGACCAGAAATTCTGGAATTTCCATAAAAGATTTTCACAGCTAATGATTAAAGGGCCTTTAGCCAAAAACAATCAAAGTGGCCTTTGCCAGACGGAAAATTACCTTGCAGAGAACATGAGGCCAGGACTAGAACAGACTTCACAAGATTGGCTAGTTTGCTATTTTTGGGGTGTTTTAATTACCGGACTGAAATGTTTATCTTGCCCCATTCCGTAAGTCCTAAAACATAAAATAAATCACCTACGCCACTATATACTAGTTAACCCCTCTGTACGACTCGGGATGGTAGAGTGCATAACAGAGTACAGATTTATCATCCCCACAGAAGACATGTACTTCATAATTCAGGAAATAACTTTATTACGCTACTATTGCAGGACCAAAGCTGCATCCATAATTTGACACGAATTCAAAAGGAGACCGAAAAGCACACAGGGTTACGATATCTATGAGCTGGGATGGCTATCCAAATATGTTGGCTTACAGGCCGCATTCAGATCATCAAGTCCCTATGATTCATCGTGGGTGATCGTAATTGGTCATATATGTTTTCCTGGTGGACACGTCTGTGGAGCTACCTCTCTTACCTGTGCCGATGTTTTTAGGTAGCATTACGCTTACGAGGTGGTCCTAAACTTTTGCACCATCCAACAAAGAAGAGTTCATTCTTCGCACGACCTTTCCGCATGGCTAGCCTGGCGTTTTGATTTTCTTTAAGCTGAAGAACAAAGACTACGGGTATTTCGATCTCGTTTAACTTGGCGCTGTAGTCTGATAATATCAAGTAAAATCACAATGTGTGGTTTGGCGTCATTTAGCCGCTCTCTGAAATTTCCTTTCTATTAGGAAAGTGCAGTTGTAGTATCATCATACAACAAATTCAAAATATCTCAGACACGCCAGAATGCCAGCTTCTGAGCAGAGCTCGTTTTCTCGGCTTGCAAGAAGTACAGGCAGTAAAAGAGGACTACATAAGGAGGTATGCATTTGTTCCAGTAATTTTTCATGTCCTTATATATTTATGTATATATATTTAAATGTCAGCTTTGGGAACAAAGTAAGTTTATGTGTAAATTTTCGATGCTGGTCCTCCAGTTCGTCTTCATAAAAATCGGAGTTATAACCAAAACAATTAACCTTAAACAATGCCTAACACAAGATTCTATAGTCGGTTAAATTTGAGACAGTAGGCATCCAGTGATTTAATTTATCCGGTCGATAGTGGCTGTGTTCGCTTCGAGTTGACCTTGAAACATTTGTAATTGGCATCCATATCGATATGCCTGTTAATGCATGCCTCGTCTAAGTGCATTTCCTCCAGGAATCCGCGGCACTTCCTTGTTGGGCAATCACCATCAATGTGGGTATCCTCCCATACAAATAGGTGTCCTGTATCCAGTGTGTACATGGCTACCTGAGATAAGGGTGTCTCGTCTCCTCACCGCTAACTGGGGTTAATATAAACGGCTGGCAAGAGATTTCCTGGTTTGGTCACAACAAACTGCATAACAACTGGTGTACGGTATTTTTTAGACGATTTCTTTTCTGCTTAAATAGCCAACCCTGTCCTAAGGGTGTACAAGCTGGGTGCGAAAAGTTATTGTAGGTTTGATCGCTATTTATATCTGGTGTTTTTGATTTGTCGTTCGAAAAGCTAAGATAAATTGTTGACAGCCCATTGGTTTTGCTGCTTGAGAGTTCTTAGCTTAGGAAATACCGTTTTCTTTGAACTGTTGCCGTCGCATGCATTGACGGAAAAAGTCAGAAGGATATCCATTTTGGGAAAATAGTTTGCAAAGGTATTTCATTTATGTTCGATATGTTTCTTCATCGGAACAGCGAGTTTTTCCTGGACTTAGTAAACTTGTAACGGAGCTGCGTTTGTGAGACATGGGGTGTTTACTCCCAAATTTGTAAGACGACCTCGGAGCATGTATCTTTATGATTGACTGAGATATATAGTTTCCCATCTGTTTTCCTATGTGCCAGGACATCTAAGAACGGGGAGTCGTTCATCAACTTCTGTTTCGAAGGTGAATTGAATTCCTGGAAATATTGAGTTCAGGTTTTTGTGGAGTGGTTCAAGTTGGTATCTTTTGATGATAACAAATGTATCGTCTACGTAGCGTAGCCACAATTTCGGGTTAACTCTGGGGAAAATGGTAGCCTCTAGTTTCTGTATCACAACCTCCACATGTCCAACTATATTCTTTCTTGAAATATCTGGTAGAAAATCACGTAGTCTTCACATCCCCATACTTGAAAAATGAGTATATATAGATGTGAAATAATTCCTTCAATTTTCCGAATTAAGTTGAGCCCGATTTGCCATTACTTTTGCGTTTTGAGTTTAAAGTCTACGTGATGTGTACTGTACATGTAGGGAAAATCATACACTTCTCTTTGTACCTAAGAAGATAGCATATAGGGCTCATAACTATTTGCACTGGATGAGGACTCTGGTGTAGACTTCATAAGAAGCCTTTACAAACGCACAATTACGATGTTGCATAAACAGACCTTTCACAGTCCCAAAAAAGCTCATGATTACAAACATTTTCAAACCAAAAGATAGGCATTTCTCGAGTGTAAACATTGATGAAAATGAGACTCGATGCTAAATGAGTACGAATTGTGATCTTTTTAAACGTGGTTTCTATAGCATTTATTTGAATTGATAAGGGCAGTTAAATTCGGTGAAAAAAATCATACTTTGGCATTAACCATGTTCACGGAGTTCGACTTTTGCAAACAGCCCACGAAAGTTCCCTTAAAAGCCAGTATCCTGTGGTACCGGAAATCTCTTGGGATTATGCTGCAAGATCATCAATTGAAAACGCATTTCAGAAGTTCGCTTGATCGGTACAGATGGCCTATATGCCACCTCCAACAGGACATGGGAACAGTAATTGCCGACAATACATGTAGTTTTAGCTTAAACTCCCGGTATAGTAGCGTTAAGGTAAGGCCGAGGAGGCATATAAGCAATTTGGACCGATTGGTCATTGACTGGAATTACCTTTTTCGCCTGTAGTTACATAAGATCCGGTTTCTGTACTTTTTGCCGTGATACCTTACCTTTTGCCTCGATCACTTTATGATTACCACTGGCTTTCCTGCTACACTGACACCGCTTACACACGTGGTTACATGTTTTTTTATTCCTCCGTTGTGGATAGCTTCATCGAGCTCCATAGAAGTTACCAATCTTCTGGCGGCTAAATTATGTAGCCGGTGCTAGTTACAAGCATCTGTTTAAAGATTCTCCATCTGCTTCCTATGCCCCGCTTCCCTCCCGGGCGCAAGGCTAAAAGTGCGGCTGTGCTCCTGATAGTGATTCTTTCCGTGGAACTGTCTCCTCACATGGCGCCCTATTTTATAGTAATTTTATCTCTAATTCGGAAGAGGGGGAGGGAGCGGTAAGGTTGCAAAGCCAGTCTGCGAAAGGAGTGTGATGCATAACAGTCGACTGCTTTCCCGGATTTAAGCCATCTCTTGTGTGCATGTTTTGGCTGTATAATGAGCTCACCGTTTGGTGTGCGACGCCGAAATTTAAGTCTCGCCGCAGCCTCGAAGATGCCTGCATTGCACGCCGCATCCCGAGCGATGCGTTGTCACTGTTCTCCGTAACTTGCCTCTAGACAGGCCGTAGGCATCTAAAAATAAATGCACTTTGGTGGAAGTTCCGTCTGAATTGACCAAGCAGAGAGATGGCCTGGTCAGTCTTTGCGTCCTGCGTACTGCAAAATGTACACTTTCGTGCGCATCCCTCCTTTAGCTTTCACATGCTCTCGCTGATGGACTGAGGACTTGTGTTTAGTTCATTATCTTTCTATATACGCCTGTTTGCCGTTCAAGATGCCTCCCGCATAGTCAATTTTATATACGGAAAGATACAGTTATGTACTGAATGTGCCCGCAACAATTTTTCGGGTGGATACGAATGTTTACAGATAATAAGGTACTGAAAAAGACAAGGGAGACCCGAAGGGATATTTTTGGCTCGTTAGCTGTTATCGACCAGTCATACCCAATCCCAAGTGTGGAGTATCTGCGATTTGAATCCAGTATATTTGGCCATTGCGTCGAACGTTCTAACAATGAGCGATGGACCAGATATACTGTCGGTTTTGATCTAGACAATTAATTAGGATGTGGTGGCACTTATCGATTCATTTACGGGACAGGCTACTCCAGTTTGTCCCTTGGGACTCGAACACTCACATAGCAACTAATAGCATCCGCAGATAACGGAGTGCCAAAAAAAGACAAGGGAGCCCGGGATGACTATTACTGGCCTATTAGCCGTCATCAGCCAGCCATACTCCGTCCCAAGTGTGTTGGCCCGTGGCACATCGGTAAATTATAAAACTCAACAACCAAAGATTCCGGCTTCCAATGCCAATTGCTCCACGCTCAGAGCTAAGTAGGACTGGATGATGACAGCTTACAAGACAGAAACGGCCGTTCTGACCTGCATTGGATTTTTCAGTACTTAAGTATCTGCATATGTTACTCGGCACTATTTAGCAATTAATAATTTCTCTAATTGTGGGTATAACCGTCCAATGTGCAGTAAGTTAAACTTTAAAGCACAACTGGGGAGAAGAGGTCAGGGGTGCAAATAAAAATGTACACATAGATTATCAGTGAATGCAAAGACGTAGATTGCTAAGTTACTTTTGCTATTCTTGTTCAGGAACTCCGAGGTTTCGTGGTGCTTTAACGCTTAACACAACATTTGATCCGAAAAAATGCATGTCAGCGCTATTACCTCTCATGAAACTGCAAAGGCAATATGCTTAAACCGTAGCTGTTACTATTAAAATTTATTCTACCGGAAAACCCTAAATTAATACCTAAAAACCATTAAGTCTCCGAGGAAATGGGACGACTGCTTATCGCATGCCATCTTTACGGTAAGGTTTGTTTAAATGCTGAGTCGATCCTAACCAGGCCTACATTGAGCTGGTAATTTGAAACCACTAGTAAGCCACAATAATTCCGAAAACAATGGACCTCCTTTTGAGGATTGCATTACTTGGAAAACAATATGACCAGAGGGTGGCTAAAATCAACAATTTTGCTTTGTGACTAAGTGCAACCCTTGAAATTTTTGCGTGGGAGGGATAGTATGAGAATTAATAGATAGTTATTTCTATCTCAAGCGTCTATTTCATCCCGAAGCCTGTGGAAATGTAAAGATTATGTGTCCGAATTCGTAAGTCGTTACTCAGAGACAGGGTTGTTTTAGGCCAGCCGATATTGAGCTTTTCTTGCATCCACCAATCCATTTTCCTTTTCAAGCAATTATCTTATTTCTCCCAATGCTTGATGTTTCATTCTCGAAACACATATTCTAACCCAGCATTTTATCAATAAAATCAAGTACGTGTCTGCTTGCATTAGCAATTTGGGATTGGGTTTCTTGTGTTTTATAAGCGCTTAGTAAGCGCACAGAAGAAATAACTAGCAGTTATTTATCGCCTTACGTGCGATTTCACGTATTCGATTGGGCTGGGTTGCAATGGTGTCCTCGGCGGCTAGAAAATCTCTTAGTTAGTTGTGACTGAACGCCAAATCCGCAAGATGGTGTAATAAAAGGGGCAGGAAACGCCCCAATTTCTAATTTAATTTCCCTACAGGGCTACTGCGCTGCCCTCTGACACTATAAATTCAGTTAAAGCTTCAGCTTTATTTTTTAAGCCCACAGCACGAAGCCACTTTCCCTCAACACTGGTTGCCCATAGCAAGCAATGAGCGGCGACAATTCTCCGGATAGGACGCATTGGGGTCTTGGTCGTGAAAACCTTTATCTTGAAGTGAACTCATACTGTATTCCCTTACCACGCCCAGGCAGTATAGTTTGTGAGCAGCAATTACGACCTATTCAATATTTCGCGTTAAGTCATTTTAATGGCTGGATAATCACTTGTGCTTTATTTTTTACGTTTTTAATTTTAATTTTTTACGTTTTACTATGCAGACGCTAGTCCATGCGCCAAATGTCACACCGACGATGGACTCCTTCGGAACCTTGACAGCTTAGTAACCGTCCCACCAGCCTACAGTACAAGAACGGAGTCTTTTGAGTGGCAA
Source organism: Schistocephalus solidus (assembly GCA_017591395.1). Lineage (NCBI taxonomy): Eukaryota > Metazoa > Platyhelminthes > Cestoda > Diphyllobothriidea > Diphyllobothriidae > Schistocephalus > Schistocephalus solidus. Next base: position 7,242 of record WEDG01006713.1, on the reverse strand, counting down.
ATGCCTTCTCAACTTGGAGAAGCCGAAATGATTACTTTTCACCCTCGTTGACGAAATCATACTTGAAGTAGTTAGGGCTGGCCATCTGCCTGGGGTAAAGAAGAATCACCTCAACGCACCTACCTTGTGACAGCCACTGAGCTCTCAGTGTGCGGTTTCGGGTGTTTAATGCAGAACTGGAAAAACAGTTTCCATGTGTTAATCCGAGAAGAGCAGCACATTTATCCATAAAAAGGCCGCCTAAACAGGACACGGAAATCGGAACCAACCGCCTGCTTAAAAAGGGTAAATATTCCCGTGACTTGACGCTAACACTAACCCTAACATACAACTAAACCCTAACCTTAACCTTAACCCTTAGCCTACCCTAAACTTAAACCCTAAAGTAAGCGCGAACGCAAACCTCTAACACTTACCATACTCATGACTCTAAACCTACGTCTGCGATTAAATTTAAACCCCACCCCAAACATAGTCCTAACCCTCACCTTAATCCTAAACATAATTTTCTTGGAATTTAGCACAAAGCTACATGAATTGTGGGCGGTTCCTTTTCCCATGTCCTGGTTAGACGGTCATACGACGCATCCTCACCCCTGAAATTTTTGCATTTTTGCTCACAGGTTTGATTTTCACGACCGCATAAAAATTCTTACTTTTGTTTATTTTATGTGTATTTTAACAAGCTGGCAGTGAAGGACAAAAATTTTAGAAAACTTCTCATTAGAACTGGTAGTTTGCCTCTGTACCACAACCTTTGACTCGGGTCCAAAGTCCATTCCCCCGCCCCCACACTAAGCGGGTTCGCTCAAATCAGTAGGTGAGTCAAAATAATTGCCTTAGAATTGCCCCTGTGTGACTCATCACAGGGTTGAATCGACCAGGTCCATGTGCGGTGAGACAGGTCGGCGTACGCTCTTTCGGCCAAGAAAATGTGACGTATTTGCCAAATGGCCAGGCTCCAGGATCTTCCAATCCCCCTCACCCCCCCCCCCCCTCCCTAATCGATTGACGCGGTTCAAATGACATTTTTTAACCGACTAGGGTGATAAGGACCGACTAGTCAACGAACTCGCGCGGTACCGACAAAGTATCTTGAGCTTTCCTTTGACCTTCCCGCAAGAGGAAGGGTTATTATTTGCGCAAATGTAATTTTCCTTGTAGACGAAAAATGAGCATTCAGCAGCAAACGTGTTCATACAAAACTTGCCTGATTTTCTATACACTCCAGTAATATGTTAGGCATGAGTGTGGGGACCCTAAAGGATATATTGCCGCGGGGCACACACATATGCCATGTTTCTCTGCAAAGGCCAGCTTTACTGGCAAATAGCCGGGGAGGCGATGGGTTCACCGCTTGGACAGTCTCTGGCAAACGTCTTCCTGGACAAGGTTGAGCAAACATGCCTCAAGGATACTATCAACAACTTCTGCAATAATCAAACCTCCACCATGACAGATATAGGGGATTCGAATAACCAATGCGCAACCTGGCATTGGTAACACTGGCCAATTACGTTCAAGAGGCCAGTTATGGCCCTTCTCGTGTCTGTCTTTTTTTTTAAATAATCCTAACGTAAAATGACTCTAAGGCGAAAAATATTGGATTTCAAAACCTTATCGTCTTGAAAACGTATTTACATTTTTTTAGGCAAAATACACACCCACACTCCTTGGCAGTAGTCAGTCATGAACCAGTATTCAGTTGTTCTAACACTAAGATTCATGAACAGCACCAGGTTGACTAAACTGGCCATTTCTGGCTCATTAACCATCATCAGCCAGTAATACCGAATCCCAGGTGGTGAAAAACCCGAGGCTCGAACCTAGGACCTTTTGAGCAGCAGTCCAATGCTCCAAATTTGAGCCAGGGTCTCACTATCTTGACGAAATTTATCGGGAATATTGACATACGTTAACGAACGCTCACTCGTCCCATTCTGCCTTGGGACTCACTCTCGAGTTCCGCCAGCAGCTGCACAGCGGCTAGTAGTGTGGCATTGTTCATTCGGCCTTTCCTAATACTGGCCACTGTGAGGATGTTGGCAGGGCTCAAGAGTGAGCCCCAAGGCAGAACGGGACGCCTGAGTTCCGATAGCGAGCAGTGAGCGTTCATCACCTAAACTGAGAAGCATGGCATATTCAAGGGTCACTGTGAAAGGAAGAAGCAGCTTTGCCTAATTCCGATCATTTTTAATTATCGTTGGATAAAAAAGATAAGAAATGTTTCTTTAGCTTCAATTGTACCGAATGTTCAGAAGAACCAGGGAAACGTACCAGAACTTCTCTCAGCGTTAGTGATTCATTAAGCGATGCTTTATTTACGCATTAACCTGTGCTCATAGTCGTCACAGGACAAAATATCCTAAGGGCGTAAATGCCCGAACAAAACGAGAATTCAACATGATTGTTGGCGCTGTTCGCATACGGATGAAAGCCAATAAGTAAAAGTAAACATGATCTGGTAACACTTTTTACATTACGCTGAAAACTTTGTGCAAATGTAGCTTGTAGCTAGCATGTCGGTACCTAAAACCCACCTCTGATCACAGCATAAGGCACGTGGATGTCGTATTTACCCAAACGGATGTTCTAATAAAGCTGTATAACGCTCAAACCCATTATAGTCGTAGGTAATGATATTCAGGTACAGGAGTGTGAAATTTGCGCATTTAGGTATGGCCAGCCGGGAAATATAGCTCAAACAACGTCACAGTACTAAACAATTGATTCCAATGACCGTCTTTTTCTCCTTCTTATCCTTCTTCTCGCGATCTATATAAAACATTTCAAACGCGGTTTCCATTTGGTTAAAGCAGGCTGGCAGTCCTCCAAAAGAAAATATTGGAATGTGCCTACATTCGTGGGATTTGTCTGCATTTTCACCGAAAAGGCCGGAAAAGGTGTCAAAGTGACAGCAAATGAGTTCAGGATTTACCGGTCTCAAAACAACCCTGACAAAACTACACCATCCAGTCCATTGCGGTTTGAAATATAATAATCAGCTGGGATACGGTTGACGGCATGGTCATGTCCAACAAAATACTGTTGGCATATCGTAGCTCTTTAAGGGTGATAATGCGGTTTTGGGCGTGATCGGAAGTTCTTACAGATAACAGTAGTTCATATTTAGCATTCGAGGCCTCGCGGACTGACAAACGTCATCGAATGTAACTTGGAAGAATTCGAAGGCAACTGACAGTCAGCTCCGTTGAAAACCCGATCGAAATGACTCACGGTGTCATAAACGCAATTTATCGCTCTTATGTTAAATAACACCTGTTGGTCAGTGAATACTCCGAGAAGTAGTAGACGCGATCGCTGGAACAAGAACTTTATTCGCCTGACGTTTTGGATTCCTGTTCGAACACATCATCAGAGAAAACATCCAATATGTGTACTGAATACATAGGGCATTCTGGTTTTTGTAGGATAGCAGTCGCTAGGTTGCCGTTATGTATGAATTGCCAGTGGCTGATGATGTTGCTGATGATGGGTTCGAGTTGGAATCTGAAACGTCAGGCGACTAAAGTTATTGTCCCAGCGATCGTGTCTTATTTTTTCCCTTACTTTCTGTGACTCGTATTTTCCCCGTGTATTAGCAAGTTGATATTTTTTGTTAGTAAACAAGCCTTCAGATTTGCTTGTGCCTCGTGACAGTTTATATACAGAGGAAAAAATAACTTATGCAAACGATTAGGTCACTCAGGAAGTTTACAAAGTACCGTCTCGTTTCCGTTTTTATCAAATTTGAAAGGAAACTTTTCGTATATTAGACGTCAGAATGCCTTCTTTAAAAGGCAAAGGGAGCTGAAAGTTCAACTGTGTCCACTCTGTTGGTGCGCTAACAATTATCATCTAATGAGAGAGAGAGGATACGTTTTATTTCGATAGTATCCTTCAACCTTTTCAGCGAAATCGCTCCATTCCCCATGACTAGAAAATAAACTTAAAATGGCGCAAGAGTCAATGGGTTTACTTAAAAATGAACCTCTATTATGGGGATGGTTCCCTGCCGTTCGATGCATACAGGCTTTCCGAAAAAAAATTCGTGATTTTCTTTATCTGAAACAAAATCTTTCGCACCTAAGTCATCTTCATGGAGGTAAAATTTAGGTGATAAATGACAACCAAACTGTCTGAACTCCCGTGCAATTCGTTAGTTATATCAGCCAGTATGGGGTCTCAATAAATTCTAATGACGCCTGATTAACGCAATCACTCCATTCCCCAAAATGCAAGTCTCGTCTATGAGTCCTTATTGATAGTAAACTGATGTCTACATCTACAGAAGTTACCATGAGGCAGCAATTCATTTTTCATGCAACCTTCTCTCATTTCTATTACGCTAAATCTTAAAAGGGGACGTTACACTACTGACGATATGCGAACACAAGGACGTCAAAGAGATAGGTAGGGTGTTGAAGTACTTATTTATGCATCTGGACGATTGGGAATGGTGGATGATTTTCAAAATTCTGCGGAAGTTTTGTGGGTAATCCGTTACGTGAGGTGTGGTTGATAGACCTCGTAGCAGGGAACGGAGGTGTCTGGGCTGATATGGAGCTTCGATTAGCTGTGTTACGATAGCTGTGTCGCAAACCCAGAGACGCGCATGGGTAAGACTACGGGCGCAGGGGAGGCGGTCATTGAAAGAAAGCCTCCACACACATCCCTCGACACGTTCATCCCCTCGCGTGAATGAACAACACGCATCAGCTCACACCTCCTTCCACCTAAGCAGAATTAAACTACATTGTGTAACAAGTCGATGATGATAAATCGACTATTTGCATTCCACTTAAATTTACTTCTAATATTTATGTCCTGCATTAATTTGGGAAGCACGCAGCCTCCTACAACAGATCAAAGGTTCCTACGTTTGGTATTTAGGAAGCGGCCGCAGGACACGAAAAAAAGTAATTGAGAAATTTTGGAGGTTATTTTATCTAACATCTCTGACCTATCCACGTGTTTGAAAATAGATCAACAAGATAGGATTTTACATAACGATGGTTGTGTGCGAATGCTCCATCTTGCTAAAAATTAAACTCTCATCCCAAAACACGGTTCAAGTGTTTTGCGTAGCAGCCAATCATGAAAGGGTCGTGTTATTTTAACGAGTCATCGCAGAATACAAATTCATAATCTGATAATTGCCTCTTAACATGCCTATTCTACTACTTTATATATATATATATATGTTATAAGGTGGAACCGACAAAGACAAGGGAGACCGGAATGGCCATTTCTGGCTTTTAGCCGTCATCAGCCAGTCATACCCAATCCCAAGTGTGGCAAACCTGGGATTCGAACCCGCGAACTTTGTTCATTGAATGTATGGTATGATTGGGTATGACTGGCTGATAACGGCTAATAAGCCAGAAATGGCCATTCCGGTCTCCCATGTCTTTGTCAGTTCCACCTTATCAACATATGCTACACGTCGCTATGCGACCGCCTGCGAGGGCTCTAGTCTGAGCTCCAGGGCACAACGGAACATACATGCTCCTTAAGCAGATCGGTGAGCCCCACACTATCATATATATATATATATATATATATATATTATGATATCGAATTGTTCACCGATCTGGCTAAGGAAGAGGTATGTTCCGTTGTGCCCAGGAGCTCAGGTGATCCGCACCCGGGATTAGGTATGACTGGCTGATGACGGCTAATAAGCCAGAAATTGCCATTCCGGTCTCCCTTGTCTTTGTTGGTTCCATTCCATTTCACAAATATATATATATATTTGGTGATAAAATGGAACCGACAAAGACAACGAAGACCGGAATGGCCATTTCTAGCTTTTAAGCCGTCATCAGCCAGTCATACCTAATCCCAGGTGTGGATCAGCCGGGATTCGAACGCGCGACCCTTGGTCATTGAGTGTAACACTCTACCATTGAGCCACGGCCCCGTAGTTTTGTCGGTTGCGATCGGGAATATGGACTATGAAAGTGTAGTTTTCACCGATCTGGTTATTGAACACTGATGTTCCGCTGTGCCTTGGAGCTCACTTTAAAGCCCTCGAGGGCAGTCGCATAGCGACATGAGATGTATGTTGAGAAGATGGAACCGGCTAAGACACGGAAGACCGGAATGGCCATTTCTGGCTTATTAGCCCTTATAACCCAATCCCAGGTGTTGATCACCCGGGATTTGCACCCGTGACGGCTAATTAGCCAGATATGGCCATTCCGGTCTCCCTTGTCTTTGTCAGTTCCATCTTATTAACATATATCTCAAGTCGCTAAGCAACTGCCCGCGAGGGCTTCTAAAGTGAGCTCCAAGGCACAGCTGAACATCAGTGTTAAAAAACCAGATCGGTGAACACTACACTTATCTATATATATATATATATATATATATATATATATATATATATATATATATATATATATATATATATATATATAAAGTCATGTCCGAAGCACCTGACTCCATGTCCCGCACTTAATAATTTCAGAAATTATTTTACCCGATTATTCTCTGGAGTCCATATACCAGAAACCGCATAGAGAACGCTGGGGACCCACTGAGGAGCCGAACCCCTCGTTGCTGTGTCACACAGCAGCAGAAACATCGGCGAAACACGTGTCTGGGCTTTTTAGCTAGTATCTATGTCGGAAGTGCGGTTATAACGTCTTTTGCGCATATAAGATTCATACTACTTGTGGTACTACTTGTTTGTAGAATGGGCATTACGTGGTTTTATTCCACAGTGGTTGATTGTCTTCGACCCAAATGTTCATTGAAATTTCGGATCTGACCCTAAAAGTCATGTCCGAAGCACCTGACTCCATGTCGAACTTAATAATTTCAGAAATTATTTACCCGATTATTCTCTGGAGTCCATATGCCAGAAACCGCATAGAGAACGCTGGGGACCCACTAAGGAGCCGAACCCTCGTTGCTGTGTCACACAGCGCAGCAGAAACATCGGCGGAACACGTGTCTGGGCTTTTAGCTAGTATCTATGTCGGAGTACGAGTATAACGTCTTTGCCATATATATATATATATATATATATATATATATATATTGGTAATGGGGCACTCACCGATCGGTAACAGGACTCACTCGTCCCGTTGTGCCTTGGGGCTAACTCTCAAGCCCCGCCAGCAGCCGTATATATAGGCAGAATAACAGGACCGACAAAGACAGGGGGACCGAAATGGCCATTTCTGGCTTATTAGCCGTCATCAGCCAGCCATAACCAACCCCAGGTGCTTCGGC